>SJYC01070464.1:0-160585 GCA_006408675.1 Madoqua kirkii
ATCTCTCAACCCCGGCCAATTACCTACAGGCTTCATCCATCCTTGAAACTATCAGGTAGTCTTGCTCTGGTACTGGACCTGACTTCCTGTTTTGGTTCTTGGATGTGTCCTCCTTTCTGTTCTGAGGGTAAATGTCCTGGGTCTTGTACTAGGTCTCCTAAAGGAAAGAGTCAGTTTAGATCTGGCAGTCACAGCACTCCCCCATCATCACAAGAGCAGACACTGCTCACATATTTTCTCCAGGTGCTGCCTGTCACCTGTCAGCACCAGTGGACCTGGAATGCCCACTGTTAGCTTCACAAAGAGCCTGACTCTATATGACTGCATGGACTATAGCCCATCAGGCTTCTCTGTCCACGGAATTCTCCAGGCGAGAATACTGGAGTGGGTTGCCATTTCTTCTGTAGGAGAGCTTTCCAACCCAGGGATCAAAGCCATGTCTCTTGCACTGCAGGCGGATTTTTACCATCTGAGCTGCCTTGTGTACTGGGTCTTAGCTGTGGCACATGGGAACTTCAGTCTCCGTTGTGGCATGCAGGATCTTTAGTTGCAGCATGTGGGATCTAGTCCTTGATTAGAGGTCGAACCTCGGCCCCCTGCATTGGGAGCATGGAGTCTTAGCCACTGGACTGCCAGAGAAGTCCCCTAACAAACCTTTAATTGAGACAGTATTCACCAAGATTGCTTTTCCTAAACAATTGCTGTAATCATTGATGAGATGAAGACTTCTTGGGCTGGCATTTGCCTTTCAGCAAGCACTTCCCTATGTATGTTATTGATATTCCAATGTCAACTATTCTGGTCCACACCTCTTACAGAACATATCAGCTCATGTGGCCAAATATGAGGGTTGGAAAATAAAGACAAGACTTCCATTTTGGCCAAACTGGAGTGTTTACTGTTTGACAATATGCCCTGAGATTTTCTTCCTTCTGGTTCTTATGGTTCCTTTTCTTTATTAAATTGTACTCTTACATCTGTCTGCCAAAATCCAGCCCATCTTGCAAGGCACAACTCAAATATTCTTTCTTCTGTGAGTACTTCATCCTTTGAAGCCTCAAAGAATTCAGGGCATTTATTCTGACTCATTTGGGTGTATGAAGGCTCACATGTATTTCGTGCTATAACCATTTTCAGGCTAAAGATTCCTGAGGGCACTATATATTTATATCTCAGTATCCTCTGCAGAAGCTTCTATCATACTTGAAACACAGTGGCTAGATAAATATTTGTTGAACTAATTTGTATGAGCTTCTGAGCTAATGATGGTATTACAAGACAAAGGAAGAAAGGTAGTCCAGAGAGAAAGCCACCATTTCAGGGAATAAGAAAGGCAGAAGTATTTGAATAGATTTGCATAGTTGCAGTTCTAAAGGCAGACAGGGTGGAAAAGGAGTTTGGCTGGAGGGAGACTGACCAGGAGTGCTGCGTAGGACCTGCTGTGAGGCCTTGTGGAGCGACAGTGAAGGGAAGGTTAGGACATTGAGAAGATGGGGCTGGGGATACAGGGGAGAAAGCCCGTACATGGAAACTGAGGGAGAGAAAACACCAAAGAGCTCTCTAGTTGTTCTTCCGCATCACAAAAGAAAGGCATTTTCCCACAGACATTTTCTGTTGTAAAATCCCAAACTGTTAGTTAGCTTGGTCTCCCTGACCTGTTTCTGAGGTCAGTGTTCAGATCAGGGTTAGATCAGGGGTTTGTTTCTCTAACAGGGTGAGCTCAGACAGCTCAGGGACTCAAGATCCATAGAAGAGTCCTACTAGTGTCATTTAAAAGTGGCTGCACAGCCCTTCCTGTCACTCTCAGCCTCACTGTCATCTGAGAGAATGGGTCTCCTCCACTGAGGGAGGAGTCGTGAGCGAGTTGCTGAGGTTGGGACTCAAGTCATCCAGCGTTGTCAGTGGCCGTCGTCTCTTTCACCTGCCCAGGCTTCCCTCCTCCTACCTCCTGATTTCATACAAGGCTGCTCCAAGAGCAGGCTTCTCCCAGGTGACCCATCCTGTCTCCTGCCTGACTTCCCCACTGGGCTCTTGGGTCAGCTCCTTTGGTCCTCTTTCTGTTTTGGTGGAAAAGTGGAAAAGGATCAGATGATCCTGAGATCCTGTGTTTGTTTCCATCTATGTGTGAAATGAGACCACTGCCTGAAGTATTAGGTTTAAAGGAGAGATAGTTATAGGTGGAGATGAGACATTATATTTTTCCATGGTTTATTTATATTGCCAATGAAATACCCAATAAAGACATATTAGGCAGCTCTAATAATTGAATTGGTAGAGAAGCAGTATTTGATGTTAAATGCTTTTGAACTGTGGTGTTGGAGAAGACTCTTGAGAGTCCCTTGGACTGCAAGGAGATCCAACCAGTCCATCCTAAAGGAGATCAGTCCTAGGATTTCTTTGGAAGGAATGATACTAAAGCTGAAACTCCAGTACTTTGGCCACCTCATGCGAAGAGTTGACTCATTGGAAAAGACTTTGATGCTGGGAGGGATTGGGGGCAGGAGGAGAAGGGGACGACCGAGGATGAGACGGCTGGATGGCATCATGGACTCAATGGATGTGAGTCTGAGTGAACTCCGGGAGTTGGTGATGGACAGGGAGGCCTGGTGTGCTGCGATTCATGGGGTTGCAAAGCGTCGGACACGACTGAGCAACTGAACTGAACTGAACTGAATGCAGACAGTGACTGAATTTCAAAGAAAAGAGAGAAATGTAAAGAAAGATCTACTGCTAGTGCCCGGGTTCTCCTAGCTTGGCTTTGCTTTGGGCATTCAAAATCTCCTGGCTGACAGATTCTTGGTAGGCTGAAACTCCTGAGCAGGTGGGGTCTGAAATTAGTTTTGCTGTCCTAATCCTTTTTGCCCTGGGCATCACTGTTTTTTTTATCATGTTACCACCATCTGGTAATTTCCACTAGATTTTCTCATTTGGTTTTATGATTTTTACTCCAGTTCCTCTATTTGGCCTAAACACGCCCAGCTTCTTGCCAGCTGCTCCCTCTAGGGGCCGTGCCTGTTACCGGTAGGCTTAATGGCTGGCTGGAGCCATGCTTTAAGAATCTACAAGACTAGTACTTTGTTGGGCCTTATCCAGTATTACCAGCTGCCTTGAACAAGTGCAGGTAATCGTTTTCAACTAGTATATCAATTCCAGTGCGTTGGTAGTGGTTATATAAATCCTCATGTTGAGGGTGGTTCTGGTAAAATAGTGCTGGTGGCTACGGTCTTAGGACAGCACAGTAGCAGGACGCTAATGTATTTATGCTATAGCTTCCAGCTGCCAAGCCTCCCCCGTGAGACCTGACCCATGGATGTCCTCTCATACCTGGATATAGCCTGGGCTCATGATGCCTCATGGGGTCGTGCAGGTCTGCTATTAGCCTCCTAGAACAGGTCCTGAAATTGTAACACGTCTAAATCGATTTGAATTCAGAAATTTTTTGCGAGAGCTGAGACTGAGATAAAGAGATTGAAGAGAAGTGCAGTGTTAGTGGGAGGTCGAAAAAGAGGAGGTATCCAAAGAAAGCCCTGCTGAGGGCTGGGAAAAATAGGAGGAAAAGGGAATTGTACATGATGACGTACCAGAAGAAATTTTTGCAATTGTTTTATGATAACATAATTGTTTTACACTTGTACTCACAGACTCTCTTGGGCTCTTTTCCAAAAGCTGAGCGTGGAGTTTTATCAGTTTAAGAGCAAACAGGATATTGGAGTTTCTTTGACTTTAATGTTTTTAAGAATGAAAATAACATGTTTTTAGGAAAGGAAACATTAAAGCAACACAACAACAAAGCACCAACAATCTAAACTGTAAATACAATAAAATCTTAGGATGACATTCTAAAAAATATAACGTTATATTCAGCTGCAGAATTCTAGGACGCTCTTGCTGTTTTTATCTTCAGAAATGTAAGATTTCTATGAAATCTTATCTCATTAAATACATTGATTAACATCAAAAGTATAATATTTATTAGTTGTTTGATTTTGGCCTTAGTTTCTAAAACTACAAAATGGGGATTATAATAAAACCTATATCAAATGATTAATGTATATGAAGTGCTTAGCACAATACCAGCCTAGCACATTGTAAATGCTTGATAAATGTTAGCAATTATTATTATTATATTTAATTTACACTGGGATATACATTTCAGCATAATGTAATGTATACTTTAGAGTGTTGAAGTAAATAAGCATTCGTGACATTTTGAAATTCTGAGCAGGTGGGAAATACTGAATAATGTAAATTTTATTTTGGTTGCAAATACTTGCTGTTTTTATCTTCAGAAATGTAAGATTTCTATGAAATCTTATCTCATTAAATACATTGATTAACATCAAAAGTATAATATTTATTAGTTGTTTGATTTTGGCCTTAGTTTCTAAAACTACAAAATGGGGATTATAATAAAACCTATATCAAATGATTAATGTATATGAAGTGCTTAGCACAATACCAGCCTAGCACATTGTAAATGCTTGATAAATGTTAGCAATTATTATTATTATATTTAATTTACACTGGGATATACATTTCAGCATAATGTAATGTATACTTTAGAGTGTTGAAGTAAATAAGCATTCGTGACATTTTGAAATTCTGAGCAGGTGGGAAATACTGAATAATGTAAATTTTATTTTGGTTGCAAATATTTAAGGGAGAGAGGTATCCCTTTTTCAAAATCCTATTTACTAAGGCTTATATTTGATGCTAATATAATATCATGACCTCATCTAATGTCTTATGGGAGTGGGGTAGTATACTGAATGTTGTGTTTATAAAATGGAATCCAAAGAAACGGTTTAGGAATAACTGAGGGCCTAATTATGAATGAGGCCTGCTATGTCTCCAGCACCCCAGGAAAGCCTGGGGTTCCTGATGACGGTGGGCTATGTAGTTGCCAAAGTTTCACTGAATATTTAAATGATACTGTTACCTGCTTGATCTTCAGGGAAACACTAGAGAGATGTTAAATTTTTTATTTTTTTTAAATTTGAGAACAAAGTATTCCAAGCAGGGAAACAGTTTCATTTATTTACAGTTAAATGAATGGGCTCTGGAGCCAGTTCAAATTTTGCCTCTATACTTATAGATAGAATTATTAGAAGGCTTACATAAATTAGTCATTCAGTGTATTTAATGTAGTGGCTCATACATGAGCCATACAATGCTCAGTCCTTCATTCAGTAAATAAATATTTATGGAGCATCTCCAGTATGACAGACAGTGGTCAAGGATGGTCAGTAGTCTTGTTGATACAGCAAATTCCCTGCTCTATCAGGGAATTCCCTGCTCCCAGGGAGCTGACATTTTAGTGAAGAGAGCTAAAAATAGATTAAAAACCAGTAATAAATTCAATGAAGAATAACAAATCAGGGTGAAGGATAGGGAGGTCCAGGGATGCTATTTTACAAAAGTGACCAGGGAGTAAATATCAGCTGTTATTATCATTTCATTACATTAGTTACATTTCTAAATCCTTTTTGCTGAGAGGAGAAACAAAAATAGGACAAGTGAGAGGAGAAGCAGAAAGGGCAACAGCAATGAAGGAAAGCTAAATGAGGAAAGAGTGAGGAGTGGAGATGTTGCACTGAACAGGATGAGGAATCATGATTTAAAAAACACGCAACAATGAGGAGGAAAGAGAAGGGAAAATAGTTCGTATTATAAGCCAGTGCTGGGGGTTGTTGGGGAGAGATGAAAGAAAGAGGAAGTAGAATTCAGAGGAAATACTATTGCTCTTTAATTGCTCAGTGGACTTTAAAATGTTTAGCTTTGGGATGAGCAAGTTAATGGTGCTTTCTGGACATCATTCTGAGGGCAGGACTAGTAACATAATTTACAGGACTAATGCGAAATGAAGATGGAGTCCCCCTTGTCCAAAGGATGGTGATGGCAGAGTGTTAACCCAAGAGCAACTTCTTCAGCCCCGCATGGATGAGCGAGCTCTGTCTGAAAGCTTAGCGCAGAGCCTGGTACACAGCAAGCTTTGAATAAAAGCAGCCGTTGAATGAAGAGACCCTGGGGCTAATTACTTTTGAACTTCTTTGAGGAACAGCCCATATTTCATAAAAACTGATTTTATTTGGCTTCAATTTCAGGTTTCCTTCTATTGTTCTCCCCGTGGGATATGGAACAGATTCCTGGACACAGTTTTGCAGCAGGAAGGAATCCTCCCAGACCTGGCAGGGCTTTGTTCACATTCTCTTGCACTTACAGACTGTGGCCACTTGGGGTCACTGTACCAAGGTAGAAGCTGGAGGAACGCGGCTGTCAAGGCATTCTCCAAAGAGTGGCTGAAGGGAAGGCTTAATTGATTAGAGCCAATGAAGGCTACCCTGTGTTCTGCATTTTGATAAAGTTCGGCAGTTATGTAGCAAAGGCTCTTAAACTCTTTAAGAAACATCTCAATGATAATAGGAAATTCTCAAGAGGGTAAAGACCAGGAAGTCTGATACAGGGTTCCTAGGAATATAGGGTTCCTAGGAATGAGGAAGGGACTCTCTGTGGAGATATACCCTACCTCATGAAACACGCTTTTGCAACAATATAACATGAGAAGTATTATTTGCACGTGGATTATTCATTTAACAAATAGTAACTGGGCTGGTGGTGAACAATACAGACATTATCCCTGTGCCTGGAAATGAAGACAGATGATGTGTCTCAGAAGATGAGCATCGTCTCCAAGGACAACAAAGAGGCACTTGACTGAGAAGCAAGATCCGGAGGGCGCACTAAAGTAGATCCAGAACCAAGAGTCTAACCTAGAGACAAGGTCCTGGCTCCCTCTCCACAATAAGAACAACTTTCAGACAGTTTCTACCAATCAAGCATTCAGAGAAAAAATGTAGTTTAGGTTCAGAGAGCTCTGATACAAAATTAGGCTATTTTGTTAATGATTCGAGAAAAAGGAACGTTATTGTGTTTGTTTTTTATTTTTATTTTACCAAAGAGGAAGCTAAATTCTGGGCTTTTTTCTTGAATAACAAATGTCAGATAATTCTCACCTCCAATGCTTCATGTTGAATGAGCTCTGGACTAAACATTATACATATATTATCTTCTTTAATATAATAGATGGTGAAAGAAAGAAAGTGAAGTCGCTCAGTCATGTCTGACTCTTTGTGACCCCATGGACTGTAGCCTACCAGGCTCTTCTGTCCATGGGATTTTCCAGGCAATAGTACTGGAGTGGATTGTCTAATAGATGGTAAAGGATATATTATATTATGCAATGGTAAAGAATCTGCCTGCCAATGCAGGAGATGCGGGCAATGTGGGTTTGATCTCTAGGTTGCAAAGCTTCCCTGGAGGAGGAAATGGCAACCTACTCCAATATTCTTGCCTGGAGAATCCCATGGACAGAGAAGCCTGGCGGGCTATAGCCTGTGGGGTCACAAGGAATTGGATGCAACTGAGCGACTAAGCACACAGGAGCACATCTTCTTTAATCCCCACACCACTTGGTAAGCTAGGGACTTGTATTGCTTCCAATTCACACTTGAAGAAACTGAAGCAAAGACAAGTTAAGTCCTTTTACAGAGGATCTCACATTTAGTAAGATATGAATTGGAATTTGAACCCATTTAAATGCCAGGCCAGGGCAGCAACATTCTATGGCTTCCTTCTGAGGGAGGGGTTTTCCCAAGGTTAGTTATTAGTCTGTAGACAAGTGGCTCAAAGTATAAGTTCTTAGTGACTAAGATTTTATTTACAGATGAAACCCTTACTTTGCTGATTAGTTTCCTGCTGGATACAGAGTACATCTCCTGCTCTGTCAGTCCTCCTGGTATTTTTTTTCCCTCCCAGGAGTCCTGAAGGGGAATTTTGGGTGGATTTCTGGAAATCAATATCCACTGCTCCCCAAACAACTCATCAAACATGTACAATCTTCCAGTGTGCCCTACTATCCCCAGCCTCTTCAGACCAGACTGACAGTCATTTATTCCTTGGGTAAAACAATATCAGAACAGTCTTCTTATCTGACTTTTCTATTAACAGGAAAAGCAAGAACAGCTTATTCGCTCCATCTTCTCTAACTCACCAGCTGTGTGGCCTTGGACATGTGACTTAATCTCTCTAAGTCTCAGTTTCTCCAAATTAAACTGGAAATAGCAAGAGTACCCCAAAGGCTGAAATTAGATTTTAGTAAAATTAGTACTAACTTAATTACCAATAAAATTATGAATTCAATTAGTAAGGGTTAAATTAGATAATATAAAAAGCTTAGAAAATAGTGCTCAGTAAAGAGCTATTATTTTGGTTTATAGCTGAAATTCTTTTATTTTGGAGACTTTTAGAAATGTAGCACTTTATTTTTTAAAATATTTTTTGGCTGCATCAGGTCTTAGTTGCGGTGTGTCGGCTCTTTGTGGTGTCATGCAGGGTCTTTCGTTGCATGGACTCTCCAGCTGTGACATCAGGGCTCAGTGGTTGCCATGTGCAGACTCAGTTGCTCTGTGGCATATGTAATCTTGGTTCCCTGATCAAGCTCACACTCCCTGCGCTGGAAGGCAGATTCTTATCCGTTTACTGGACCACCAGCGAAGTCCCTTGATATGTAGCACTTTAGGCCTTTTTTCACATTAATGTGCACGTTATATCTACGTCCATAATTAAAATTTACATAGTGAGCTATTTAGGACATTAAACTTTAAATTCTTACCAAAAAACATCAAGTATGAACGGATTTACCAGAAGTCACAGAGGGAACCAGCTGGAGCTGTTTTAGAAGACGTGGTAAATGAACTTCCTTCCATCTTAACTTGAATTAAGGGAAAGAGACTGTACTTAATGCTGAGGTAGTCCCTATGGGCACGTGTTGAAACAGGTCAGGAGTGAGGAGTATGTAAGCAGGGTTGGCTTCCCAGGGCAAGGGCATTTAGAGCTAGGTTTGGATAGATTGCATCAGGGTTGGAGAAGAAAAGAGGGAAAGGTCTGGATAATGAACACTGGAAAGAAATGCCCCATTAGAAGCTGATCGCCAAATAAGAAGCTGGCTTCTGCCATATGTCCTACTCTCCTCACCTTGCTTTACTCTTTAGAGCAATGAATTCTGGTCCTGCTCATCATCTAAGATAGCCTGCCTTTTCCTGCAGGGAGAACTCGCTCTCTGTTCTCTTTGTAGGACACCACAAAATTTGTCCTCAGATCTTATGTTTGGTTTCAGGTTCAGTTTTCAAAAGGTTTATTTTTCCCTCTCAAGAGCTGAACCTGCATCTCAGATGTGCTAACACCGGCTGGTGGTGCCTCAGCAATTGAGGACTCAGTCTCCCAAGAAAAAAATTTGTTTTTCTTACTACTCAATAAAGAGCAACTGGGGGAAGGGCCAAAATGCTGGAGTCTGGGTATAGGATTTGACTTGACCCAAGAGTAAAAATTTAAATAGCCAGAGGAATGGGTGAAGTTTATATGTATATATAAACTATATACCCTCTAACAAAAGCCCGTAAGTATCGTTTCTTGCAGTGAAACTCTGATGGTGAACCTCAGGGAATTTGAGGTAACCTTTTCTGTTTGTGTTGCAGATTTCTATAAAGGCAACTGAATACACCACATTATAAGATGTGATATTTATTGTCAACTATATAAAGATCAAGTTTGAAGAAACTTTTTACAATTTGATATTGTTCTAATTTCTAATTGTTACCAATAATGGATTAATTAAACTCTGGCCTTATGCTCAGATCTGTTTGGAACCCCTTTCTACGTCATCCTGAGCTCTTTTCAGTGGCTTCAGAACTTCAGCATTGTCTGGTTTTAAGACCCCTCCAGCTTTCTCTCAGCCACGTGCAGAACTCTGCTACTGCTAAGTCACTTCAGTCGTGTCCAACTCTGTGCGACCCCATAGATGGCAGTCCACCAGGCTCCCCTCTCCCTGGGATTCTCTAGGCAAGAACACTGGAGTGGCTTGCCATTTCCTTCTCCAATGCATGAAAGTGAAAAGTGAAAGTGAAGTCGCTCAGTAATGTCCGACTCCTAGCGACCCCATGGACTGTAGCCTACCAGGCTCCTCCGTCCATGGGGTTTGCCAGGCAAAAGTACTGGAGTGGGTTGCCAGCTCTAGGAGAAACTATAAGAAATTGGAAAGCTAAAACAAAAGGGGGGCATCTCTGAACTTAAGGACCTTAACATGATATGAAAGTGCTGGTGGACTTGGGAAGAGGTTTTTTTTTTTTTTTCTGTATGTTTTCACAGCTTGAGGAAGTGAGATTTCCCAGGGAAGATCTGGGTTCTCTTGTACTATCAAGACAGGGGAGACAGGGACTTCCCTGGCAGCCCAGTGGTTAAGAGACTGCAGGGGTATTGGTTAGATCTCTGATTAGGGAACTAAGATCCTACATGCCGTACAGTATGGGGGAAAAAAAAAAATTTTTTTTTTTTTTTTCTGTATGTTTTCACAGCTTGAGGAAGTGAGATTTCCCAGGGAAGATCTGGGTTCTCTTGTACTATCAAGACAGGGGAGACAGGGACTTCCCTGGCAGCCCAGTGGTTAAGAGACTGCAGGGGTATTGGTTAGATCTCTGATTAGGGAACTAAGATCCTACATGCCGTACAGTATGGGGGAAAAAAAAAAAGACAGTGGAAACAGGCTTGTGATAGGGTTTCTTGGTAGAACAGACATGTGGATATAGCAGAGCTTTCTTGGTCTTTCAAGCTAGCCTGCACTGAAGTCAGCCATGTGTTTCTGTCCTGTGAGTGTCAACTGTACAAAAACGAACAAAATTCAAATTATAAGAAAGAACTAATCAAAACAAGTGCTCACTATTAAAACAGTTGTTGGTAGAGTGAGGAATGGGCTAACTTAAACCTAGAGTTAGTGAGAAGGTTTTGTGATTCCTTCTTGTTGCTGTTGCTTAGTAGCTAAGTTGTATCTGGCTCTTTTGTGATCCCCATGGACTATAGCCCGTCAGGTTCCTCTGTCCATGGAATTCTCTAGGCAAGAACACTGGAGTGGGTAGCCATTTCTGTCTCCAGGGGATCTTCCTGACCCAGGGATTGAACCTGCATCTCCTGTATTGACAGGTGGATTCCTTACCCAACCCCTGAGCCGTCTGATTCTTAGGGAAATCTTTATGAAAGAGATTAAATTTGAGTTGAAATTTCCAAGGAGGACAGAACTTTCAGATTAATAGGAAGAAGGACATTTTTATATGTTAGTAAAGTTTATTGGGACCTTACTAAGAGATAGGCAGAATAATGGTTACCTCTAAATGTCCACAATCTAATCCTTGGAATCTGTAAATATATTACATGACAAAAGCGATATTGAGAGAGAAGATTCTCCAGAATTATAGCTGTGTCGAACCTAATGTCATGGGTCCTTAAAAGCAGAAAATCTTTTCTGGCCTAGGTCAGAGTCAGAGGGAAATATGACTCTAGAAAAATGGTCAGAGAGATGCAAAATTTCTGACTTGAAAGACTGAGGAAGGAGGCTGAGCCAAAGAATGTGGGTGGCCTCTGGAAGCTGAAATACATAAGCAAATAAATTCTCCCCTAGTTTCTCTGGAAAGAACACTGTTGTGCTGACACCTTATTTTTAGCCCAGTGAGACCTGTAATTGGACTTCTAGCCTACAGAACCATAATAAATTTGAATTGTTTTAAGCCAAGTTTGTGATAATCTGTTACAGCAGTCATAGAAAGCTAACACAACATGGGACAGCTAAATGAGGTAGATACTACCATGGTCATTTTCAGACGGGGAAACTTAACTACAAAGGGACTAGGTTCGGACACAATGTCACCCAGCTGTAGAGTGAAAGACTAGGGGATTAAATTGAGCACACTCACCTTTGGAAGTCATGCTTTTAACGTTAGGCGGGATTTTTTTGGGAGGAGGATGGAAGTAGTAAAAGCTTCTAGAAAAAGTTAACTGGAGTGAGTTACACAGCTGTATCATAAAGAGCTTGGTTGACTCAAAGGGACGTGCTGAGCCCTGGATTAATGGAAACCAGAAAAGAGTCGTCCCTCAGGGCCAGGTTATGTACTGTCTTTCTGGTTAATCGTCCTCAGTCGCTGATTTGATCATGACAAACTGGTTTACTCAGCAGTCCCATAAACAAGACTCTTTCAAGCACCTGCCTCTCCTTCCCATCTCTCTGAAGCCCTCTTCTCTCAAGAGCTTCCCCACCTCATCCCAGCCACAGCAACTTGAGGGCACTTCGGTTCAAGGACTTTGGCATGAAATCACACACTTCACTGGGTCTCTCTTGTATCTTTGCCATAAAATGTCTTCGTTTTACGTCATTTACTTTTTCTGGCGCTTATAATTTATTCCAAGTAGACTGGCCTCTGTGAACTTCCCGCGGGCAGTAACAGGAATCCACTCAGAGCGGTCGTCCTTGTTCGCCAGCTGGGTTCTTCTTGGTTCATTCCTAAAACAAATCTTACTCCCACACACCATTTTGCTTTTCTTGAATTTTCCTTTCTCTGACTCTCCACCACCCATGCCCCCTCGTTAAACATTCCCGTAGCCTTTATTATCGACCTCCCTCATTACGAAAGAATCCCAAGTGCTAGCACAGGGTCTGCACACAGAATACAGGGATCTATGCTTTTAAAGCAGGGTCAATTACCAGACAGCAACTAGGGACCAGTGCCGGGCGAGAGTTGGAGGTGACCCGGTTCCATTCCGCACAGCGCCCGGCAGCACCGGGGCCTCCCCCAGGTGTGGGGACAGGGACCCGGTCGCGCGCCCGTGCGCGGCCTTCCTCGCGCCCCAGCGCCGCCCGCCCCGCCCCTTTCCCCGCTCGCCCCGCCCCTTTCCCCGCCTCCTCGCGCTCGCGCCACAGGTTGCTCGCCCCCGCGGTCCGCGCGGCGCCGCGCCTCGCCGGCCCTCAGCTTCCAGCCAAGATGGCGGAGATCGGCGAAGGTCCGGGCACTGTCCCAGAGCACGAGCGGATCTTGCAGGAGATCCAGAGCACAGACACCGCCTGCGTGGGGCCCACCCTCCGGTAAAGCGCTCATCCTCTCGGGATCTCTGGCTGCCCTCTTCGGCCGCTCGTCAGGAAGCGGGCGGGTTTTCCGTCGTCGGCCGCGCGCGAAGCGGCCCGACAGGTGGTGTGCGAGGAGGCGGGCGGCCGGGCGGGGGCCGAGGCGCTGCGGGCCAGGACCTGAGCCGGGACCGGGGCGGTGCGGCACGGGCGACTGCACCTGTCCGCGCGGCCCGCCTCAGCCGCGGGAGCTGTCACTGCGCAGCTGGAGGGTGTGGCTGCCACGGTGCCTGTGACCCCGGGAGTCGAGGCACCGCCCCGTTTTCGACGCCCCGCCCCGCCCCGCCCCGCCCCGGCCCGGGCCTGGGGTCTCGAGAACGCGCTTGGGGCTTCCTGCCTCGCGCCGCGCCCCGGGGTTGAGGGCGGCCCCGCCTCGGGCTTGCCCGGGACGGAGGTGAAGCGCCGGCAGACGGCTGGACAGAGGTGCCGACTCGCGCGCAGGTGGAAGCGCTGACGCGCTGGGCTGCTGAGGGCGTGGGAGAATTGAAATTGAGCGGGAGTCGCCGGCACCATTCTCTGTACTCCCGCGCCGCCGGAGTGGGCGAGGAGGGAGCGTGGGCGGGAGGGGAGGAGCCGACGCTCAGGAACGCGCTGATGTGACTGATCGCGACAGTGCGCTCGCCCGGCAAGCCTCTCTGGAGTCTGGGAAGCTTTTATTTATTTGCGAATGTTTAATTTTGCATGTATTTCCCCGTTTATTTTAAAAAGAATCTCCACCGTTTAAAAATAGTACAAGAACAATGATTGTTCCAGACTATCTATTGCCCTAGTAAACCCAGGCACTCTAAGGATCCATTAGAGTGTTAGCCACTTTCTTCAAGAATGAGTGGCCTTTAAATATAAGGCTTCATTTTTCGGTGTGATATAATGAAATTATTACTCACTTAGGGAACTTGGGACTCACTGTGCTTTTGTCATTATGTGGACCTGTGGTTGTAGTACAAAGTGAAAACAGTTATGATGTAAATCCACCTTGCCCTGAGACTACAGAGAACTGGATTCTTGGTTTACACTAGTCTTAGCACTGATGAAGTGTGCAGTAGTGGGCAAAAATCATTTAACCTCTCTGGACCTCGATTTTTTAATTTGTAAACAGGGGAGGGGTACGTGTTTAGATACCCAGAAAGCCCAGGAATTTAGAGACCTTGCCTATTTGTTCACTCCTGTATGCCTAAGCATGTGGTAGGCACATGATACATTTTTGTCACAGGAAGGTCCCTCTATGATATAAATATGATTAGTGCATTTCCTTAATTTTTCAGTATAACACTTCATAAAACTGCATTTGCTAATGAAAAAGTTGAACTCATACATTTAAAGGAAGCTTTGTTTTCCTCACTGCATGGTGAAACTTAAAGAGTATAGTGTGTGGTATAGTTATTACAACAGTCCATTTTTGAAAATAGTGTTGATTAGGAAGGAGGTGCTTCTTGAGAAAATGTACTAGGTGGGATCATTGAAAGCAGGTGAAATTAGAAGAAAAATTTTAACTACAGCTGACTTGAACAATATGGATTTGAACTGTGTGAATTCACTTACACCTGTAATTTTTTAATAGTATTAAATACAGTGGTAAAGAATCTGCCTGCCGATGCAGGAGACACAAGAGACTCCGGTTGAGGAAGATCCTGGGTCTAAATGATCCCCGAGAAGGAAATGACAGCACACTCCAGTATTCTTGCTTGGGAAATCCCATGGACAGAGGAACCTGGTGGGCTACAGTCTATGAGGTCACAAAAGAGCCAGACACAACTCAGTGACTAAACAGCAACAACTGTGGGAACTTCTGTACTCTCATTGCTGGGGGAGGAGTTGGGGGCCTCTTTGGCCCCTGGTGGGGGGAACTGAGATCCGGAAAGTCTCGTGGCTTGGCCAAATAGAAAACAACATACCTATTTTTGTGATACTACACTATCCGCAGTTGGTTGCGTCTGGAAATGCCGAACCTGGGGTATAGAAGAACCCATTGTATGGACAATAAGTTATATGTGGATTTTTCATTGCATAAAAGGCCCTGATCCCCTCATTGTTTCAGGGTCAACTGTACACTTGAGATTTTTGTAACACAAATAGAATATATGTATTGGTGGTGTTATCATTCTGTTTTGCTGGTGACATTTGTATCACCTACTCACTTTGTTGAAACCCACACTCTTTTCTTTAGTGAACTACACTGACTCATACTTACTCTATATATACACTTGTCATCTCTCATTTGCAAGCAGGCCCTGCACACACACATGGAAGGCACTGCTACATTCCTTTCTCTTGAACAGAGATTAAGCTAGTGCTGTTTTATTCCTGAGGTTTCACTGAGTGAAATGCTAACATCAAAATTAAAAAAAAAAAAACACCTTATTATGGGAAAATTTAAATGTTTCAAGAAGGTAAAAAAAAAAATGTAGGGAATTCCCTGGTGGTCTGGTGGTTAGGACTGTGTGCTTTCATTGCTGGGCGGGGTTCAGCCCCTGGTCAGGGAACTTAGACCTTGCAAGCCTCTTAAGTGCAGCCAAAAATAAAAAGTAAAAAATAAAGATGAGAAAGACTGACCATACGATGTGTTGGTGAAGTTGTGAAACAACTCACATTCTGTGTATACTGCAGTGGGAATTTCATAGATGCTGTTTTTCAGGTTAAGGTTATTCCCTTCTAGTTTGTCAGGTGTTTTTACTATGAAGGAGGGTTGAATTTTTCTGATGCTCTTTCTGTATCATTTGAGATGATCATGTGGATTTTGTCCCTTATCATATCACAGTGGTGTTTTATATTAATTGATTTTCAGATATAAATGAGCCTTGCATTTTTGGAATTAATTCCAGTTGGTCATAGTGTATAATCATTTTTTATATGTTCAGTTCAGTTGCTCAGTCATGTCCGACTCTTTGCAACCCCATGAATTGCAGCATACCAGGCCTCCCTGTCCATCACCAACTCCCAGAGTTCACTCAGACTCACGTCCATCGAGTCAGTGATGCCATCCAACCATTTCATCCTCTGTCATACCCTTCTCGTCCTGCCCTCAATCCCTCCCAGCATCAGGGTCTTTTCCAATGAGTCAGCTCTTCACATGAGGTGGCCAGGTATTGGAGTTTCAGCTTTAGCATCAGTCCTTCCAATGAACACCCAGGACTGATCTCCTTTAGGATGGACTGATCGGATCTTCTTGGAGTCCAAGGAACTCTCAAGAATCTTCTCCAACATCACAGTTCAAAAGCATCAATTCTTCGGTGCTAAGCTTTCTTCACAGTCCAACTCACATCCATTCCTGACCACTGGGAAAACCATAGCCTTAACTAGATGGACCTTTGTTGGCAAAGTAATGTCTCTGCTTTTTAATATGCTATCTAGGTTGGTCATAACTTTGCTCCCAAGGACATGATAATTTGATATATGTATATATTATTTTTTAAATTTACTTTTAATTGGAGTATAATTGCTTTACAATGTGTTGGTTTCTGCTGTACAACGACATGAATTAGCCATCAGTTCAGTTCAGTTGCTCAGTCATGTCCGACTCTTTGCTTAGTGTTCCTCAGTTGAGATGAATGTGTTTTTATTTCTCCCTTTATATATGTGGTGTACCATATTTATGTATATATGTGTGTAATGCTGAATCACTCTTGCATTCCTGTAATAAATCCCATATGGTCACAGAGTATAATCTTTTTAACATGTTGGATTCAGCTTGCTAATATTTTATTGAGTCTTTTTACATCTGTATTCACAGGGGATATTAGTACCTAGTTTTTTTGTGTGTGTGATGTCTTCAGCTGGCTTTGATATCAGAGTGAAGCTGGCCTAATAGAATGAGTGAAGAGTGTCCCTACTCTCCCGCTTTTTGGAAGACTTTGTGTAGGAATAGTGTTAATTTTTCTTTAATAAATGGTAGAATTTGTCACTAAAACCATCTAGCTTTTCTTTCTTGGAAGGTTTCTGATTATTGATCAGTCTCTTGTTATAACAAGTTTGTTTTGATTTTCTATTCTTACTGCATCTGTTTTGGTAGTTTGTGTCATTTTAGAAATTTGTACATTTTGTCCAGGTTATCAGGTTGTTAGTATAAAATGGTTCATGTGTATGTGTGCTCAGTCTGACTCTTTTGTGACCCCATGGACTGTAGCCCACCAGTCTCCTCTGTCCATGCAATTTCCCAGGCAAGAATACTGAAGTGGGTTGCCATTTCCTTCTCCAGGAGATCTTCCTGACTCAGGGGTCAGATCCACATTTCTTGCTTGCCAGGCAGATTCTTTAACACTGAGCCACCTGGGAATCATAGAATTGTTCATAGCATTTCCTTATAACCTATTTTATTTCTGTAAGACTGGTGGTACTGACTTTTCTTTTGCTCTTTTCTATTATTTCTTTGGCTGTGAGGGACTTAGTTGTGGCACATGGACTCTAGTTCCCTGACTAGGGATTGAACCTGGGCTTCTTGCATTGGGAATCGGAGTCTTAACCATTGGACCATCAGGAAAGTCCCTCTTTTATTCTTGATTTTAGTAATTTGTGTCTCTCTTTTTCTTAGTCAGTCCAGCTAAAAGTTTGTCAATTTTATCAATTTTAAGATCATCTCATAAGTTTTGGTATTGTGTGTTTTTGTTTTTATTCCTTTCAAAGTATTTTTAAATTTGTCTTTGTGATTTGTTCTCTGAGTCATTGGTTATTTAGAAATATGCTGTTAAATTTCAACATTTTTGTGAATTTCTCAAATGCCTTTCTGTTACTAATGCATAATTTCATTGTATTTGGTCAGAGATCATATTTTGTATGATTTCAGTCCTTTTAAATTCACTGAGGCTTGTTTTACGGCCTAACATGTGGTCTGTCCTGGAGAATGTTACCTGTTTACTTCAGGAGAATGTGTATGCTGATGTTACTGGGTGGAAGATGCTATAGATGTCTCTCAGGTCTCATTAGCTTGTAGCTGTTCAGGTCTTCTACTTCCCTTTTGATCTTCTACTTGTTGTTCTGTCCATTATTGGGCAATGGGTAGCTTTTGCTTCATGTATTTGGGGCTCTGTTTTTAGGTGCATGTGTTTGCTCGGTGTGTCTGACTCTGTGCTCCTTTGGACTGTAGCCCACCAGGCTCCTCTGTCCATGGGGATTTTCACACAAGAATATTGGAGAAAGTTACCATTTCCTTCCTCAGGGGAACTTCCCTACCCAGGGATCATACCTGCATCTCCTGAGTCTCCTGCATTGCAGGTAGATTCTTTACTGCTGAGGCATTGGGGAAGCCCATAAATGTGTGTCGGTTGTTGTTGTTCAGTCGCCCATTTGTGTCTGATGCTTCGTGACCCTGTGGACTGCAGCATGCCAGGCTTCCCTGTCCTTCACCATCTCCCTGAGCTTGCTCAAACTCATATCCATTGAGTCAGTGATACCATCCAACCATTTCGTCTCCTTCTCCTCCTGCCTTCAGTCTTTCCTAGCACCAGGGTCTTTTCCAATGAGTCAGTTCTTCGCATCAGGTGGCCAACGTATTCGTATTGGATCTTCAGCTTCAGCATCAGTCCTTCCAATGAATATTCAGGGTTGGTTTCCTTCAGGATTGACTGGATTGATCTCCTTGTGGAGATCAAGGGGGACTCACAAGGGTCTTCTTCAACACCACAGTTCAAAGGCATCAATTCTTCAGTGCTCAGCCTTCTTTATGGTTCACCTGTCACATCCATACATGACTACTGGAAAAACCATAGCCTTGACTAGACAGACCTTTGTTGACAAAGTAATGTCTCTGCTTTTTAACAGGCTGTCTAGGTTTGTCATAACTTTTCTTTCAAGGAGAAAGTGTCTTAATTTCATGGCTGCAGTCACCATTCAGAGTGATTTTGGAGCCCAAGAAAATAAAGTGTGTCACTGTTTCCATTATTTCCCCATCTATTTGCCATGTAGTGATGGGACTGGATGCCATGATCTTGGCTTTTTAATGTTTAGTTTTAAGCCAACTTTTTCACTCTCCTCTTTCATCAAGAGGCTCTTTTGCTGCTCTTTGCTTTCTGCCATGGGTTGGTGTCATCTGCATATCTGAGGGTATTGATATTTCTCCTGGCAGTCTTGATTCAGCTTGTGCTTCATCCAACCCAGCATTTCACATGATGTATTTTGCATATAAGTTAAATAAGCAGGGTGACAATATATACTCTTGATGTAGTCCTTTCCCAGCTTAGAACCAGTCCATTGTTCCATTTCTGGTTCTAATTGTTACTTCTTGACCTGCATATAGGTTACTCAGGAGGCAGGTAAGGTGGTCTAGTATTCCCATCTTTTAAGAATTTTATACAGTTTGTTGTGATTCACAGTCAAAGGATTTAGTGTAGTCAATGAAGTAGAAGTAGATGTTTTTTGGAATTCCCTTGCTTTTTGTATGATCCAGCGGATGCTGGCAATTTGATCTCTGGTTCCTCTGCCTTTTCTAAATCCAGCGTGAACATCTGGAAGTTTTTTGTTCATGTACTGTTAAAGCCTAGCTTGGAGAATTTTGAGCATTACTTTGCTAGTATGTGAAATGAGTGCAATTGTGTAGTAGTTTGAAGATTCTTTGACATTGCCTTTCTTTGGGATTGGAATGAAAAGAGACCTTTTCCAGTCCTGTGGCCACTGCTGAGTTTTCCAAATTTGCTCTCATATTGCATGCATCACTTTCACAGCATCATCTTATAGGATTTAAAATAGCTCAGCTGGAATTCTATCACCTCCACTAGCTTTGTTCATAGTGATACTTGGTATATATTTTTGATTGATTGACTCTTTTACATTATAAAATGTTCCTCTTTATCTCTAGACTTATTTTATTTTTAAATTGCTTTTTAATGTCTGTATTGAATTTGTTATAGTGTTGCTTCTGGGTTTTTTTATGTTTTTTTTTGGGGGGGGGCCCTTGAGGCATGTGGGATTTTAGCTACCTGACCAGGGATTGAACCCTCACCCCCTGAATTGGAAGGTGAAGTCTTAACCACTGGACAACCAGGAAAGTCTTCTAGACTTATTTTTAAGTTTGTTTTGTCTGATATTAGTAAATCTACTCTAGCTTTCTTTTGGTTGCTCTTTGTATGGTATGTCTCTTTTTATTTTTTTACTTTCAACCTGTTTTTATCCTTGAATCCAAAGTGTATCTCCTGTAGATAGCATATTGTTGGAGCATGTTGTTTATCCAGTTTCATTACCTGACTTTTTAAAAATATAATTTTATTTTATTATTTTTGACTGCTGGATCTTTGTTGCTCCACAGGCTTTTCTCTAGTTGTGGCAAGTGAGGGCTCCTCTCTGGTTGTGAGTGTGCTGGCTTCTCACTGTGGGGGCTTCTCTTGTTGCAGGGCCCAGGCTCTAGGGTGTGTGTGGGCTCAGTAGTTGCAGTTCCTGGGCTCTAGAGCACAGGCTCAGTGGTTGTGGCATGTGGGCATAATTGCTCCACAGCAAGTAGGATCTTCCTGGATTACGGATTGAACCCACATCTCCAGCATTGGCAGGTGGATTCTTTATCACTGAATTACCAAGGAAGCCCATAATCTCTAACTGTTTTCTGTAGTATTTCATCTGTTCATGTTGAATGTTAATATTTATATAGTTGGATTTATATCTGTCATTTTACTTTTTGTTACTGTATGTCTAGTTTTTTTTTTGCTCCTCTGTTCCTTTTTTTTCTATTTTTTGTTAAGTGAATATTTTATAGTGTAATATTTTAGTTACTTTAATGATTTTCCCCAGTATGTAAAAAATAGATTTCTTAGTGGTTGCTCTCAGAATCAGTTTCAGATTAATTCTAAATTAATTTCAGTGAGATTCAGAAATATTCTATTGTAGAAGGCCTCTTCAATGAACAGTGAGTAAAAATAGACGAAAACAATACAAGGGGAAAGACCAGAGATCTTTTCAGGAACACTGGAAATACCAAGGGAACATTTCATATAAAGATGGGCACAATAAAGGACAGAAGCGGTTGAGACCTAGTAGAAACAGAAGAGATCAAGAAGAGATAGAAAAAATACACAGAGGAACTGTACAAAAAAGATCTTAATAACCAGATAACTGTGATGGTGTGGTCAGTCACCCAGAGCCAGACATTCTGAAGTGTGGAGTCAGGTGGGCCTTAGGAAGCATTACTGTCAACAAAACTAGTGGCTGCAATGGAATTTCAGTGGAGCTATTCAAAACTCTAAAAGATGATGCTGTCAAAGTGTTGCACTCAATATGTCAACAAATCTGGAAGACCCAGCAGTGGCCACAGGACTGGAAAAAGTCAATTCTCATCCTAGTTTCCAAGAAGGGCATTACTAAGGGATGTTCAAACCATCAGACAGTTGAACTTGTCTCCCATGCAAGTAAGGTCATGCTTAAAATCTTGCATGCTAGGCTTCAGCATTATATGAACCAAGAACCTTGAGATGGCCCATCTGGGTTTAGAAAAGGCAGAGGAATCAGAGATCAAATTGCCAACACTTTCTGGATCACAGAGAAAGCAATGGAATTCCAGAAAAACATCTACCTCTGTTTCACTTACGCTAAAACCTTTGACCGTGTGGATCATAACAAACTATGGAAAGCTCTTAAAGAGACCATCCTACGTGCCTCCTGAGAAATCTGTATATGGGTCAGGAAGCAACAGTTAGAATCCTGTATGGACGACTGATTGGTTCAGGACTGAGAAAGGAGTATTAGTAGGGCTATCTGTTGTCACCCTGTTTGTTTAACTTATACACTGAACATATCATGAGAAATGCCAGACTGGGTGAGTTATAAGCTGGAATCAAGATATGCAGGAGAAGCATCAACAACCTCAGATATGTAGATGATACCACTCTGTTGGCAGAAAGTGGAGAGGAACTAAAGAATCTCTTGACGAGAATGAAGGAGGAGAATGAAAAAGTCAACTTAAAACCAAATATTAAAAAACTAAGATCATGGCATCTGGCCCCATTACTTCATGGCAAATAGAAGGGGAAAAGGTGGAAGCAGTGGCGAATTTCCTTTTTTGGGGGTCTAAAATCACTGCAGATGGTGACTAAGCCGTGAAGTCAGAAGATGATTGCTTCTTGGCAGGAAGGCCGTGACACACCTAGACAGTGTGTTGAAAAGCAGAGACATGACTCTGCTGACAAAGGTCCACATAGTCAAGGCTACGTTCTTCTCAGTAGACATGTACAGGTGTGAGAGCTGGATTGTAAAGATGGTAGAGTGCTGAAGAATTGATGCCTTTGAACTGTGGTGTTGAGAGTCCCTTGGACAGCAGGAAGATCAAACGAGTCAGTCAGTCTTAAAAAAGAAATTTACCCTGAATGAATACTCATTGGAAGGACTGATACTGAAGCTGAAGCTCCAGTATTTTGGTCACCTGATGTGGACAGCTGACTCATTGGAAAAGTCCCTGATGCTGGGAAAGACTGAGGGAAGAAGAAGAGGGCGTCAGAGAAGGAGATGTGACTGGGTGGCATCACTGATGCAATGGACATGAACTTGGGCAAACTCCAAGAGATGGTGAGGGACAGGGAGGCCTGGCCTGCTGCAGTCCGTGGGGCCACAAAGAGTCGGACACAACTGGGTGACTGAACAATGACAACATAGCTCTAGTCCCTCTTTTGTGCTATTATTGTTATATCTTACATCTATATATGTTACAAATCCAACAGTACATTGTTAAATTCTTACTACATAGAGTTTTTTTATTTTGCAGAGAAGCTGAGGGAAGGAGAGCAAGTATGTGTATAGAGTTTGTTATGTTAGCCTTATTTATAAATCTCTTCATTTGATGCTGAGTTTTTGGTTGGGTTGTTTTCTTATTCCAGTACAGCTTTGCTCCCACATTTGTGCTGTTATTTTCAAATATATTTCTGTAGTTGAAATATATATTGTCAGTACAGTTATGTACATGTTGTCTTCTGCAGTTGCTTTTCAAACCAGTAAAGGAAGAAAGATGCATTTATACTGTCTTAAAAAAAAAATCTTATATTTAACTGTACCAGGTCTTACTTGCCCTGACATGTGAAATCTTTAATTGTGGCATGTAGGATCTAGTTTCCTGACTAAGGATGGAACCTGGGCCCCCTCCATTGTGAAAAGTGGAGTCTTAGCCACTGGACCAACCAGGGAAGTCACTATAGTGTCTTTTATAGTTACATAGTTATCTTTCCTGGTGTTTGTGTGTGTGTGTGTGTGTGTGTGTGTGTTCATATTGCCATCTGGGCACACTCTTATGAAGGACTTCCATTCATATTTCTTTTAGGACTGGTCTGCTGTTAACAGTTCTCTCAGCTTTTATCTGCAAGTGTCCTTATTTTACCGTCGTTTTTCGAGAGGGAGCTTTGTTAGTTATGAGATTCTTGGTTTTTTCTTTTAGCACTTTGACTGTATCATCTCATTGCCTTTTGGCCCGTGTTTTTGCTGATGATAAGTCGGTTGTTAATCTCAGTGGGACCCCCTTGTATGTGGTTTCCCCCACTCCATCCTCTTGTTGCTTTCAAGATTTTCCTTTTGTTGCTTTCATTATTTCCTTTCATTTTTCATTTTACTGTGTTGTGTCTGGGAGTGGATTTCTTTGTGTTTATTCTTGTAGTTTATTGATTATCTTGGATGTTTAATAGTTTTTCATCAAATTAGGGAAATTTTGGAGAAGGCAATGGCACCCCACTCCAGTACTCTTGCCTGGAAACTCCCATGGACGGAAGAGCCTGCTCGGCTGCAGTCCATGGGGTCGCTGAGTCAGACACGACTGAGCGACTTCACTTTCACACGTTGGAGAAGGAAATGGCAACCCACTCCAGTGTTCTTGCCTGGAGAATCCCTGGGATGGGGTAGCCTGGTGGGCTGACGTCTATGGGGTTGCACAGAGTCGGACACGACTGAAGTGACTTAGCAGCAGCAACCATTTAAAAAAAAAATAGTCTTTCTTCTTTCTCTTCTTTACTTTGGTACTCCCATCCCGTGTATGTTGGTATGCTTAAAGGTGCTCATATTTTTCTGAAGCTCTGTACATTTCCTTCATTCTTTTTTCTCTCTGTTGTTTGGATTACATTTTTCTGTTGGTCTGTGTTTAAGTGGTCTGTCCTCTGTCAATTTATATCTGCTGCTGAGATCCTTTGATGAGTTTTCGTTTCTGTTGTTGACTTTTCAACTCCAGAATTCCAACTTTGTTGTTTTTCTGATTTCTCTCTCTGTGTCACAAATATTTTATTAGACACTGTCATCATACCTTCTTCGCTACTTTGAGCATGATGTCCTTTAGTTCTGTGAACATAGTACTTTGAAGTCTTTGTTAACTCCACCAGCTAGGTCCTCTCACAGGGCCTGTTTCTTTTCCTGTGTTTGGGTCAGAGTCTCCTGTTTCTTTGCCTATCTCATAATTTGATGTGGTTGATGTGGTTGAAAACTGGAAAATTCAGACAGTATAGACAGTATGTTGTATTAACTCTGGATACTTAAACCTACCACCGCCCCACCATCCTCTGGGGCTTATTTTTGTGCTTGTTAATTAATGGCTTGGCTGTACTGTTTTAATCAAGTGTATTTATTTTCCTCACAATGTGAAGTCTCTGCTGTGGCTTCTCAGAGGGCACAGTCTTGGCACATAGTCACTCTGGGATGACTTTCCCTGATCTCTCTGTTAAGTTGTCTACCTATCTTGGTATCACATTCAGATATTAGACTCCAGTAATTGCTGACTGGTTGCTTTATTGTTTTCAACAATATCCAGGGGCATAAGTTGTTTCACAGTCTGATTCAGTTAAATTTGGTCCCTTTTCCAGCGGTAGATTTTTTCCCCTCTTATGCAGGTGATTTGATGTTTGGATGAAACTTGCAGGTGTGAGGAAAGTAGGATAGGGAAGAGATCAGTAAATCTGTGGGTTCAGCTTAAGTGTGGTCTCAGCCTGATTCCAGGAGAAGCTCTGGAGTTAGAATGATACCACGAAGTTGTTGCACTTTGAGGCACTGAAGCTTAACTTTTACTCCCACCTCTAGCAATCCTTCATTGGCTATAGGCTGCCCCAGGAGTGTGTGTGCTGGTAGGGGGGGACATACCTTCCCAGGCATTATTGTGCAGAGTGCCTCCCGCTTGCAGGTCTCCAGAGAAGAGGGTAGCTATGAGCCCTTAGCTGCTGGGAGGTGAATAAGCACCACCAGGGATATACTATACACCCCAGCAGCTAGAACACATTGGATCACACTTAGTAAATTTTAAGGAATAAATGGACAAAATTTTCATTTATCTTTCTATTTCATGAGCTTCCCTTGTGGCTCAGCTGGTAAAGAATCCACCTGTAATGTGTTAGACCTGGGTTTGATCCCTGGGTTAGGAAGATCCCCTCGAGGAGAGAAAGGCTACCCACTGGAGTATTCTGGCTTGGAGAGTTTCTTAATGATTTTTCTAGTGGATTCAATCCCTGATCTCCCCAGTCTTAACTTTTAAATGTTACTTAAAAATTGTGGTAAAATATATGTAACATAAAATTTATCTTTTTAAATGTACAATTCATGTCATAAAGTACATTCACATTACTGTGCAACCATCACCACCATGCATCTCCAGAACTTTTTCATCTTTCCAGACTGAAACTGTACACGTTTAAATGGTAACTCCCCACTGTCCCTTCCTACCAGCCCCTTGTAGCTACCATCATACTTTCTAAAATATGATTGCTTTAGATACCTCATATAAGTAGAATCATATAATTGTCCTTCTGACTGGCTTGTCTCACTTAACATTATGTCATCAAGGTCCATGCATGCATGTTGCAGCTGTGTCAGAATTTCCTTCCTTTTCGAGGCTGCATAATATTTCATTGTATATATATACTACTTTTTGTTCATCCATTATTTGTTTGCTCAGATTGCTTCCAACTTTTGACTGTTGTGAATGCTGCTGCGAACATGATGTACAAATATGTGTTTGAGTACAGTGTTAGTTTTTCAGGCCAGTCTCTGAGGTTTGTTCTGATCACAAGAGGACTCGTCACGTTTTCTGTGGTTCTTCTTGGTAAACTGACTGAGTATATAACCTCTCCCTATTCACCAGGGAGGAGGGCACAATTCTTGAGGTGCTGTGTTCCTCCTTTGCCTGGCAAAGTAATAATGCTACAAGATGAAAGTGAAAGTTGCTTACGGTGTCCAAAATCTCTGCAACCTCATGGACTGTAGAGTCCATGAAATTCTCCAGGCCAGAATACTGGAGTGGGTAGCCTTTCCCTTCACCACGGGATCTTCCCAACCCAGGGATCAAACCCAGTTCTCCTGCACTGCAGGTGGATTCTTCACCAACTGAGCCACAAGTGAAGCCCACAAGATGAAATAGAGCTTAACAAGGCTAGTCCAAAAGGCAGAATCTCAATTAACATTGTGCCACAGGCAGAGCCTGAGGCAATAGGGAAGGGTTCCCTGGTTTAGGGAAGGAACCCTTCCCTGGAGTGATGACATTTCGCATAATGTACTCTGCATATAGGTTAAATAAGCAGAATGACAATATAGAGCCTTGACTTACTCCTTTCCTGATTTGGAACCAATCCATTGTTCCATGTCCAGTTCTAGCTGTTGCTTCCTGACCTACATACAGATTGCTCAGGAGGCAGGTAAGGTGGTCTGGTATTCGCATCTTCCACAGTTAGTTGTGATCCACACAGTCAATGGCTTTGGCATAGTCAATAAAGCAGAAAATAGATGTTTTTCTGGAAATCTCTTGCTTTTTCAATGACCCAACGGATGTTGGCAATTTGATCTCTGGTTCCTCTGCCTTTTCTAAAACCAGCTTGAACATCTGGAAGTTCATAGTTCACTCACAGTTGAAGCCTAGCTTGGAGAATTTTGAGCACTACTTTACTAGCATGTGAACTACATACAGATTGCTCAGGAGGCAGGTAAGGTGGTCTGGTATTCGCATCTTCCACAGTTAGTTGTGATCCACACAGTCAATGGCTTTGGCATAGTCAATAAAGCAGAAAATAGATGTTTTTCTGGAAATCTCTTGCTTTTTCAATGACCCAACGGATGTTGGCAATTTGATCTCTGGTTCCTCTGCCTTTTCTAAAACCAGCTTGAACATCTGGAAGTTCATAGTTCACTCACAGTTGAAGCCTAGCTTGGAGAATTTTGAGCACTACTTTACTAGCATGTGAAATGAGTGCAATTGTGCAGTAGTTTGAGCATTCTTTGGCATTGCCTTTCTTTGGGATTGGAATGAAAACTGATCTTTTCCAGTCCTGTGGCTAAAACTGCTAAGTTTTCCAAACTTACTGGTATATTGAGTATAGCACTTTCACAGCATCATCTTCCAGGATTTGAAATAGGATTTGGAATTCCATCACCTCCACTAGCTTTGTTCATAGTGATGTTTCCTAAGGCCCACTTGACTTCACATTTCAGGTTGTCTGGCTCTAGGTGAGTGATCACACCATCATGGTTATCTGGGTCATTAAGATCTTTTTTGTATAGTTCTATGTATTCTTGCCACCTCTTCTTAATATCTTCTGCTTCTGTTAGGTCCATACCATTTCTGTCCTTTATTGTGCCCATCTTTGCATGAAATGTTCCCTGGTATCTCTAATTTTCTTGAAGAGATCTCTAATCTTTCCCATTCTATTATTTTCCTCTGTTTCTTTGCATTGATCACGAAGGAAGGCTTTTTTTATCTCTCTTTGGAACTCTGCATTCAGATGGGTATATCTTTCTTTTTCTCCTTTACCTTTGGCCTCTCTTCTTTTCTCAGCTATTTGTAAGGCCTTCTCAGTCAAACATTTTGCCCTTTTGCATTTCTTTTTCTTGGGGATGGTCTTGATCACTGCTTCCTGGACAATGTCATGAATCTCCATCCGTAGTTCTTCAGGAACTCTGTTTATTAGCTCTAATCCCTTGAATCTATTTGTCACTTCCACTGTGTTAATCTTAAGGGAAATATTAAAAGGTATATATATACACCTTATATATATATATATGGTATATAAAAGATGTGTGTATATATATGACTCACTTTGCTGTACAGCAGAAATTAACACAACAGTGTAAATCAACCATACTTCAATACAATTTTTAAAAAAGAATGGGTTGCTGAGTTGGTCTGCTCCCCAGGGACGCACTTCCATCTCCACATAGCCTGGACCTAATTTCTGCTCAACATCAGACAGTCCTGCAGGGCTCCAAAGGTTCAGGGCTTGTGAATAATTGGGCATCCGGGCAAGGACTGGGGGCCCTGAAAAGCAGATGCAGAAGCCTGACCACCTGCCCAGCACTGGCTTCTCAGCTCCTCTTCTTTCTCTGCTCATCACTGGATGCAGGTCTGAAGGGTCACTTGTCTTTTCCTGGTTTTGTGTTTGCATGGAAATAAATGACAGTAATATGGGAACACCAAACCACTTAACCTGCCTCTTGAGAAATCTGTATGCAGGTCAGGAAGCAACAGTTAGAACTGAACGTGGAACAAAAGACTGGTTCCAAATAGGAAAAGGAGTACGTCAAGGCTGGATATTGTCACCCTGCTTATTTAACTTATATGCAGAGTACATCATGAGAAACGCTGGACTGGAAGAAACACAAGCTGGAGTCAAGATTGCCAAAGAGATGGGAATACCAGACCACCTGACCTGCCTCTTGAGAAATCTGTATGCAGGTCAGGAAGCAACAGTTAGATCTGGCCATGGAACAACAGACTGGTTCCAAATAGGAAAAGGAGTACGTCAAGGCTATATATTGTCACCCTGCTTATTTAACTTCTATGCAGGGTACATCATGAGAAACGCTGGACTGAAAAAAGCACAAGTTGGAATCAAGATTGCCGGGAGAAATATCAGTAACCTCAGATATGCAGATGACACCACCCTTATGGCAGAAAGTGAAGAGGAGCTAAAAAGCCTCTTGATGAAAGTGAAAGAGGAGAGTGAAAAAGTTGGCTTAAAGCTCAACATTCAGAAAACGAAGATCATGGCATCCAGTCCCATCACTTCATGGGAAATAGATGAGGAAACAGTGGAAACAGTGTCAGACTTTATTTTTGGGGGCTCCAAAATCAGTGCAGATGGTGACTGCAGCCATGAAATTAGAAGACACTTACTCCTTGGAAGAAAAGTTATGACCAACCTGGGTAGTATATTGAAAAACAGAGACATTACTTTGCCAACAAAGGTCCATCTAGTCAAGGCTATGATTTTTCCCGTGGTCATGTATGGATGTGAGAGTTGGACTGTGAAGAAGGCTGAGCCCCAAAGAATTGATGCT
Organism: Madoqua kirkii; assembly: GCA_006408675.1. Lineage (NCBI taxonomy): Eukaryota > Metazoa > Chordata > Mammalia > Artiodactyla > Bovidae > Madoqua > Madoqua kirkii. Next base: position 29,192 of record SJYC01070464.1, read on the forward strand.
TCTGAACTGTGGTGTTGGAGAAGACTCTTGAGAGTCCCTTGGACTGCAAGGAGATCCAACCAGTGCATTCTGAAGGAGATCAACCCTGGGATTTCTTTAGAAGGAATGGTGCTAAAGCTGAAACTCCAGTACTTTGGCCACCTCGTGCAAAGAGTTGACTCATTGGAAAATACTCTGATGCTGGGAGGGATTGGAGGCAGGAGGAGAAGGGTATGACCGAGGGTGAGATGGCTGGATGGCATCATGGACTCGATGGATGTGAGTCTGAGTGAACTCCGAGAGATGGTGATGAACAGGGAGGCCTGGAGTGCTGCGATTCATGGGGTCTCAAAGAGTCGGACACGACTGAGCGACTGAACTGAACTGAACCCTTTCTGGTGGCTCAGAGGATAAAGCGTCTGCCTGCAATGCAGGAGATTTGGGTTTGGTCCCTGGGTTGGGAAGATCCCCTGGAGAAGGAAATGGCAACCCACTCCAGTATTCTTGCCTCGAGAATCCCATGGACAGAGGAGCCTGGTGGGCTACAGTCCACAGGGTCACAAAGAGTCAGACACAACTGAGCGACTTTTCTTTCTTTCTTCCTTTTCTCTGGTTTTGTTCATGTGAGCTCTACAGTAGTAAAGAACCTGCCTACCAAGCAAGACTTGGGTTTATCCCTGGGTTGAGAAGATCCCATGGAGGAGGGCATTGCAACCCATGCCAGTATTCTTGCCTGGAGAATCCCACAGACGGAGAAGCCTGGTGGACTATAGTCCAGAGGGTCACAAAGTATTAGACACAACTGAAGTGGCTTAGCACAACTGGTCAAAAGTACTGATACACATATATCAACAAGCAAACATTAAACCATAGAGCTCAGTGTCGCTTGCATTTAGAATTGTTTGATTTTTAAGTGCCTGCTTTTCTTTAAGCCAATTAAATAGAGCTGTTTTACAAATTAATGTAAATGCAACAGTGTCCAAAGGCAAAGACACATTCTGAGACTATCCAAACAGACACAAGGCTTTCCTGGTGGCTCAGCCTGTAAAGAGCCTGCCTACAGTGCAGGAGATCACCTGCAATGCAGGAGACCTGGGTTCGATTGCTAGGTTGGGAAGATCCCTCTGAGAAGAAAATGGCAACCCACTCCAGTATTCTTGCCTGGAAAATCCCATGGACAGAAGAACCCAGCGGTCTACATCCGTGGGGTCACAAGAGTTGGACACAACTTAGAGACTAAACTACTATCACCCAGACACATCATGAAATCTCATAGCTTCGTTTCCCAGACTTAGTCATGAATCAGTCATCACAGTATAAAACTCACTAGTTTATAATAACAGTTGGAATAAGTAAAAATTTTTAAAGGCTTCTTTTCTTTTTTTTTTTTTTTTTTTTCCCGCTCCTCATTTTAGGAATTAGAGATGGCCTAAATAAGTGACCTTAAGAGCCATGGTCTCGAGGCACGGGGGAGAAAAGCATTTTCTCCTAGTCAGACAGTTTCCAAAAAGTTTTAATTTATTTTCTTTGGAGTCTAAAGAATATTGTGGCCACACAGTCAAAAGTCACTTTTCGTTTTCTTTGGTCATGGTTTTGAAGTAGGAGGGAAGAAGGCGGGACACAGCTTTTGAAAGCATGACATAGTCCAAGGATACAACATAAGGTGATTAGAATCAAAGGGGTCCAAGATGGTAGACAAGTCACTTTGACTAGACCTTGATCCTCAGTTAGCAAGCTACATAACACATCCAGAGGTGCCATGACAGTTCTAGTTCAGTTCAGTTCAGTCGCTCAGTCGTGTCCGACTCTTTGAGACCCCATGAATCGCAGCACTCCAGGCTTCCCTGTCCATCACCATCTACCGGAGTTCACTCAGACTCACGTCCATCGAGTCGATGATGCCGTCTCATCCTCTGTCGTTCCCTTTTCCTTCTGCTCCCATTCCCTCCCAGCATCAGAGGCTTTTCCAATGAATCAACTCTTCGCATGAGGTGGCCAAAGTACTGGAGTTTCAGCTTTAGTATCAGTCCTTCCAAAGAAATCCCAGGGCTGATCTCCTTCAGAATGCACCGGTTGGATCTCCTTGCAGTCCAAGGGACTCTCAAGAGTCTTCTCCAACACCACAGTTCAAAAGCATCAATTCTTTGGGGCTCAGCCTTCTTCACAGTCCAACTCTCACATTCATACATGACCACTGGAAAAACCACAGCCTTGACTAGATGGACCTTTGTTGGCAAAGTAATGTCTCTGCTTTTCAATATGCTGTCTAGGTTGGTCAAAACTTTCTTTCCAACTAGTAAGCGTCTTTTAATGTCATGGCTGCAGTCACCATCTGCAGTGATTTTGGAGCCCAAAAAATAAAGTCTGACACTGTTTCCACTGTTTCCCCATCTATTTCCCATGAAGTAATGGGACTGGATGCCATGGTCTTTGTTTTCTGAACGTTGAACTTGAAGCCAACCTTTTCATTCTTTCACTTTCAAGAGGGTTTTTAGTTCCTCTTTACTTTCTGCCATAAGGGTGGTGTCATCTGCATATCTGAGGTTATTGATATTTCTCCCGGTAATCTTGATTCCAACTTGTGCTTCTTCCAGCCCAGCGTTTCTCATTATGTACTCTTCATATAAGTTAAATAAGCAGGGTAACAGTTGTAAGGCGCCATCAAAAGACCAAAAGATGAGTGGTGGCCCAGCTCCTGGAAATCTCTACCCCTTCCCTAAAATAATTTGACTAATCCTCCCACTCAGCATTGTCGTTGTTCATTAGCTCTGTTGTGGACTGCAGCACACCAGGCTTCCCTGTCCTTCACCATCTCCCAGAGATTGCTCAAACTCATGTCCATTGGGTCAGTGATATCATCCAACCATCTCATCCTCTGTCGTCCCCCTTTTTTTCCTGCCTTCAATTTTCCCCAGCATCAGGGTCTTTTCTAATGAGTTGGCTCTTCGCGTCAGGTGGCCAAAGTATTGGAGCATCAGTCCTTCCAATCAATATTCAGGGTTGATTTCCTTTAGGATGGACTGGTTAGATATGCTTGCAGTCCAAGGGACTCTCAAGAGTCTTCGCCAGTACCACAGTTCAAAAGCATCAATTGTTTGGCATTCAGCCTTCTTTATGGTCCAACTGTCATATCTATACATAACCAGTGGAAAAATAACAGCTTTGACTTTAGTACAGACCTTTGTTGGCAAAGTGATGTCTCTGCTTTTTAATATATGCTGTCTAGGTTTGTCATGGCCTTCCCTGATGGCTCAATGGAAAAACTCCACCTGCCAAACAAGAGATGTGGGTTTGAGCCTGGGAAATCCCATGGACAGAGGGACCTGGCAGGCTACAGTCTATGGGAACATGAAGAGTTGGACATGACTTGGCGACTAAACAAAAACATATGATTTGTCATAGCTCTCCTTCCAAGGAGCAAGCGTCTTTTAATTTCATGGCTGTAGTTTCTGTTCACAGTGATTTTGGAGCCCAAGAAGATAATATCTGTCAGTGCTTCATACTTTTTCCTCTTCTCTTTGCCATGAATTGATGTGACCCAATGCCATGGTCTGTAGAGAGGAAAATGAGACCAAACTCAGAGAAACAGGGAGTCAGTCAAGTTAAATGCATGTTGCCACTTGGGTTTTCCTCCTAGGAGCCCTTTAGAAACGAAAGCAGGGGGACTTCCCTGGAGGTCCAGTGGTTAAAAATCTGCCTTGCATTGCAGGGGATGCCAGTTCAGTGATCCCTCATGCCATGGGGCAATGAAGAGCCTGAGTTCTGCAACCAGGACCCAGTGCAGCCAAAATAAATATCTGAAAAGAAAAAGGAAGAGTTCCCTGGTGGCCTAGAATAGAATTCCCTAGTTAGAATTGTGCACTTTGACTACAAAATCAATCCCTGGTTGTAGAACCAAAAAAAAAGAACAGAAACCTCAAGCAGAGGTGAAGATCTCTGGCAATGCAGTTTCCTGTTTCTGCCTGGTGAGTCCACTGGGAATTTTGATGAACCCTCCAAAACTATTACAAGATAATTTTAAAAAATGATAAAATTATGCCCCGCATGCAGATAGTGAAAGAGAGAGAGAGAGAGAGAAAGAGAGAGAGAGAGAGAGAGAGAGAGAGAAGTCGTTCAGTCATGTCCGAATCTTTGCAACCCCATGGACTGTAGCCTACCAGGCTTCTCCATCTATGGGATTTTCCAGGAAAGATACTGGAGTGGGTTGCCATTTCCTTCTCCAGGAGATGTTCCCAATCCAGGGATTGAACCTGGGTCTCTTGCATTGTAGGCAGACACTTTACCGTCTGAGCCACCAGGGAAGTCATACAGGTAGTAAATTAATGCATTCCAAAGATTTTATTTAACTTATTAAATAATGAGGGAACCAGTAATATGTTACAACTGTGTCAAAGGCAATGGCAAAAAATGATATTGGCCTATGAGAATGCTGAAATAGATTTATCAATAGGCATATAGTTGGTCAGTATCTGCAGGGCAATAATCAGTTGCATTCCACTGATAAAAGTGTGTTACATTTCTATGGGCAAGAATAAATTGCATCACTATCAGTTTCCAGCGATTTACAGAAATGTAAAACAGTTCAAAGACAATGAAAGCCACAGATAATCTAGAAGGATGTGCTGGATGGAACATTTAATGATTGTTTTCTATTATCCAGAATATTTCAAAATTTTCAAAATTATTAAAAATATTTTGCAATTCTTGCCACTAGTTGGAAATATTTTAAAATTTTCTCTTTTACTACACTGATGTCTTTTTTTGCTTTGCAAAAGTTTTTATGAAAATAAAATTCATCAATCTTTCCTTTTTGCTTGAAAGTTTTCCATGCTACTAGGTTATAGGGAAATCCACTCATGTTTTCTTTTGGTAATTATATGATTTTATTTTTTACTTTCACATTTCTGATCCTTTTTGAATTTTCCTGGAGTATGATATGCTTTTGTCTTTTTAATGTGGCAAACCAGCTAGGTATCTTAACACTTCTTATGAAAAAGTATATCTTTTTCACATTGATTTCAGATGCTGCTGGTATCATTTACTAAATTTTTATACGTGGTGGAGCTATCTCAGATTTTTTTATCCTGTTTATTATCTACATGTTTATTCATGTGCTGTATACCATTATAACATTAATATGCTTGAATTTATTAATGCATTGTTTTTGAAATAGTCCTGTCTTCATAGAATAAATCACATTTGTGTCATAGTGAATTGCTCTTTTAGTGTGGTGTTGAGTTTTGTTTGTGCGTATGCTTTTCAATATTTTTTTTTGTGCTGATATTCATATGTGAGATGGTCTAGTTTTTTTGGTGCATTTTCCTCACTCTGGTACTCTTGCTTGGAAAATCCCATGGCTGGAGAAGCCTGGTGGGCTAGTCCATGGGGTCACAAAGAGTCGGACACAACTGGGCAACTTGACTTTCACTTTTCCTCACGTCATTGAATCAGTGTTGTGCTCATCTTATTAAATAAAATTAGTTTTCTTTCTTTTCCTGTGCTTTAGAATAGTATAATTAGCACTGATTATTATTTAATCTTTAAAGGTTTGTTAGAATTACCTGATGAAATCAACTGGGTCTGGTACCTCTTTCTTTTCCTTGTATGAGCATCATAACTCATTTCTCTTGTTTTTTTTTTTTTTTCTGTTATAGTTGGTTTTGTGTTACACTTTGTCTAGAGAGTCAATAAGTTTTATTCTTTAGAATTATCCATCTCTTCAAATTTATTTGAATAGAGTTGTGTAATGTAGTCTCATATTAAAATTTCCTTAAGTTTTTGATGGCTTGTTTTATCCCCCTTGTCAGTTCTGATTTAGAATACAGTATTTGTGATTTCACTCATTTTTTTTCCCTTGACTAGGTTTGTTAGTAGTTGATCTATTTTGTTGACTTAAAAAAAAAAAATCTGTCTCAAGATTTATTCAGTCCAGTAGTTTATTTTATAAGTCATTCCTTTCTGCCTTTATACTGTCTCTTATACACATCTTGATGGTGTGCAAGGGATGATAACAGCATGCAAGGTAGTACTCCAGGGGATCCTCTCAACCCAGGGACTGAACCTATGTCTCTTGCATCTTCTGTACTGGCAGGCTGATTTTATTTTAACCACTAGTGCCACCTGGGAATAGCTGACTTTCAGTGACTACTTAATCCGTGCATGTGTACGCTCAGTCTCTCAGTCGTGTCTGACTCTTTGAGACCCTATTGACTGTAGCCCGCCAGACTCCTCTGTCTGTGGATTCTCCAGGCAAGGATACTGGAGTGGGCTGCCATTCCTCCTCCAGGGATCTTCCCAACCCAGGTATCGAACCCGTGTCTCCGGCATCTCCTCATTGCAGGTGGATTCTTTACCACTGCCCCATCGGGGAAGCTGTCATGTAAGTGATATCACATGGTATTTGTCTTTATCTTTCTAACTTACTGCACATAGGGTGATCATCTCTAGGTCTATCCGTGTTCTCAGCACCCATTCTCATCTTTGAATGATCTCTGATCTCTGATCCCAGCCCTGCCAGGCTGGAGATTTAACACATGCCACGTGTTCTTAAGCTCACGTCTGCCCTGTTTGGGCAGATCAGTGACCTTCTGACGACCAGCAGTAGGTCATCAGGGGCTGAGGCCAGCTCTGGAGACTTCTTTCTCTTCTGCATTTACTTACTGTGTAACATTCTCTTCCTAGGGGTCACCATTCTAGGAAAAAGAAGAAACTTCTCTCTCCTAGGGAAAGGCATTGCTTTATCAATAATATCACAATGTTGGTCTTCTCTAGTGCCCCACTGGCTAAGATTGCGGGCTCCCAAGGCAGGGGTCCCTGGTTAGATTTCTGCTCGGAGAACTAGATTCCACATGCTGCAACCAAGATCCTGCATGTTGCAACAAAGATCGAAGCTCCAGTGTGCCGCAACGAAGACCCTGCAGAGTCAGATAAATAAATAAAATATAAAAAACTAGAATAGGTCATACATTTAACAGATAATACCACAATGAATCATAGTAGGCTCCAGTCATGGAACTAAAGCCAGAAACCTGGGTTCTTTTACCTTATTTTTAGATTCTGTTAGATACAGCACCATCTCTAATAAAAAGAAAGGCATTCCCTTTAAAGCAGATTCTAAATGACTTTAAAATCAGTAAAACAGGATTCAGTATTCACTGAAATCACCAATCTGTTTCACAAACTTTGATGTGTCTCCTTTCCTCTTCTTGGGCAAGTTGTGCAAAGTGCATGGATGAGATTTTTTTTTTTCTTAAAGAAAAAAGAAAAGCTTTTTGTATTGTTCAGTTCAGTTCAGTCCCTCACCCCATGGACTGCAGCACACCAGGCTTCCCTGTATATAACCATCTCCTGGAGCTTGCTCAAACTCATGTCCATCGAGTCAGTGATGCCATCCAACCATCTCATCCTCTGTCGCCCCCTTCTCCCCCTACCTTCAATCTTTCCCAGCATCAGAGTTTTTTCAAGTGAGTCAGTTCTTCACATCAGGTGGCCAAAGTATTGGAGTTTAAGCTTAGCCATCGGTCCTTCCAATGAATATTCAGGACTGATTTCCTTTAGGATGGACTGGTTGGATCTCCTTGCAGTCCAAGGGACTCTCAAGAGTCTTCTCCAACACCACAGTTCAAAAGCATCAATTCTTCGGTGCTCAGCTTCCTTTATAGTCCAAGTCTCACATCCATTCCTTTTCAGATGCCACGTATAAGGGACATCACAGAGACTGCTTTTTTCTGATTGGTCCTTTGAAAGGTGAGGGATCAATCTCTTTGGAGCTCCCTGACTGGGGTTTCTGAGTCACAGGACCTGGTCAGGTTTGAAGGGATGGGGATTTATCATCCTTAGGACACAACAGGCATCAGGTTTGTGAGGAATCAGTGGAAAGTCTCACATCCATTCCTTTTCAGATGCCACGTATAAGGGACATCACAGAGACTGCTTTTTTCTGATTGGTCCTCTGAAAGGTGAGGGATCAATCTCTTTGGAGCTCCCTGACTGGGGTTTCTGAGTCACAGGACCTGGTCAGGTTTGAAGGGATGGGGATTTATCATCCTTAGGACACAACAGGCATCAGGTTTGTGAGGAATCAGTGGAAAAGTGAGGATTAATTTCAAAGAAAGTGTAGGGTTAAGGAGACTGCTAGAAGGTTGAGGGCTGGCCTTAAGTTCCAAGGGGACATTTAGACTCTGGTCAGGGTCCTTTGGGTCACTTGTGAAGAGTTCTCTGTTGTCAGCGTGGGAGTGCTGTGGTTGGGAAGCTGCAAAGCAGACCCCAAACCATCAGTGCTCCTGGTCTAGCTGGGGGCTCGTGGACCCTGGGGATGACAAACAGCCTGGAGCGGGTTACCGGTAAAACGATGTCCTTGCTGACGAGCCAGGGGCTGGAAGGGGCCTTCTGAGAGTGTCTGGTGAAGTTGGAGCATAGGTTTCCAAAGGAATGAAGGCTCCAGAAGGCAGAGAAGAGAGGTTTTGAAGGAGGAGGGTGGCTGGCAGAGTGAGGGCAGAGCAGAAAGAGGAGGGAGACTCAGGGGCAGAGTTGGCTGGAGATGCTGGCATTGGGGCGAGCACAGCCAAGGCGAGCGGTGTGGGGTACAAGTCACCTTGAAGATTAACAGGGTACATGCATGAATTGGTTCACTGAGCATGCTCTTCCTGAAGCTTGGATGAAATGACAATTTAAAGGGGGGCAATGAAAGGGGAGGTATTGTGTGATCTAGATGTATCAGTGGGTCCTGACAAGACAGAGGTGGGTGTGCAGGTTGGGCCATTCCAGGAGGCTCTGATGAAGGGCTATGTGCAAAGGCGAGAGGAGGTGCCAGGAGCAGGGCACCATCCTGGAACTAGCAGTGCCTGTTGGGGTGTTGCTATCTCCCCTGCCCCCCAAGAGGGACAGAGGACAGCAGCGGGCCAGGACCCCTTCTCTAATCTCAGATCTTAGGTCAGTGAAGGCAGGCAGCCCTCCAATGGCAACCCCATATAGGGGAGCAGGGGGACCCCCGTAACCTTCCCACCTCCTGCCTGGACTCCCCAGGGCTGGCCCCCCAAACCCCAGGAGCCCATAGCCCCAGGGGAGGTAGTCCTCACTGGCCACCAGGGGCAGAAAGTGGCTCAGGGAAAGGTAGCGGGTGGATCTGGGGAGCAGACTGGAGGCTGAGCGGCTGAAGCAGAGCTGGGCTACTTTTGGGGTGACCATTACCCAACATCTGGGGCCACTTCCTTGGACATTTTGCACAGGGACAGACAGCTCTGCTTTTTCTTCGTCGAAAGAGCCCCAGAGTAAACAAGCACAAGCTGCCATCCGCCTGCTCACCCCTTCGTTCCCTCTGTCACTCTGCCCAGGCTGGGGTGGAAGCTGGCGTGACGTGACGTTCAAGGTGAAGAGCCCGCTGCCCCTGGGACCTGGAGTCCGTTCCTGGACTTGCTTTGCAAAGTGTTCTGAACGTGGGACTCAAGAGGCACACGTGACGGAAAACGGGAGCTTGTTTGGAGAAGTGAGGTTCTGCCCGGGTTCTTGGAGCTGCAGGAGGGTCCCGTGGAAGAGTTTCTGATATTCGCAGCTGCCCGGCGGGCCCGCTGGGGAAAGCCCGCCCCAGGAAAGCGAGGAGCGACTTGCTGGGAGGGGAGCTCTTCTGACATTTCAAAACCCAGTGCGTTTATAGAAACTGATGGAAAATTTTGAACTTTAATCTGCCCTTACATTGCCTTTGCTGATGTAGCTCAGAAGTGTATTGATTAGATAATTTCTATTTCCAGAAAAGAAACTCACCTTTTAGTTAGATCTAAGCTGCAAAAATGACATTCAGAAGGAATGCTCAACAAAAAAAAGGTGGGGGGGAGACCTGGAAATAGGGCGTTAGGGAAAAATCTCCCGTCATCACAGCCTCCCTGAGTGGACGCTGTTGTTTTTGTGTGCGACACACACAACCACACACACATACACAAACTGTATTGCACTTGCCACAACACACAGACACATATCTCATATCACACTCACCACACACACACACACACACACACACACACACAACCATGCACATACAACCACACACACAAACTGTACTGCACTCACCACAGCACACACACACATACCTCATAACACAACATACACACACTGACCATGCACACACAACCACACACACACAAACGGTACTGCACTCACCACAACACACACACACATACCTCATATCAGACTCACCACACACATACGGACAACCACACACACAAACTGTACTCACCACAACACACACATACATACCTCATACCACACTCACCACACATACACACAACCATGCACACATAACCACAGACACAAACTGTACTGCACTCACCACAACACACACACACATACCTCATATCACATACCGCACACACAAAACCATGCACGTACAACCACACATATGGAACCACACACACAACCATGCAGACACAACCACACACACATACATATCTCATACCACACTCATCACATACACATACACACACACACACAGAACCACATACATGCATGACCACATGCACAAATCTGTCATAACACATGCTACATGCACATAGACACACACATATCACCAAACACACACATACAACCACACATGCATACCTCATACCACACTCACCACACACACACACCCCATTACCACTATCACCCCATGTGCAACACACAGTATACCACTACACACACATCGTATACCTTACACACTCCACAACACACGCATCTGTGTCACACACATGCTACACAGCACACAGCACACCTCACAAGCCACCCGCCCCACCGCCTCCCTCCCTCCCTGAGGTTGGACTGCTTGCCAGGAAGTTAGATTTTCAGCAGAGTCGAATGACTTCTCTTCCAGAGGGAAGACGCTGGAGGAAGCCGTCTGAGCTGCCGCAGACCACAAGTTCACAGGCGCCTCGGGCCGCCCGAACCAGGCACCCCGTTTTGATGGCGCTCAAGTGTGAACTGATGCTGTGTTTGTTCAGTGATGCTTTTGACCTCTACCCCTTCCTCTGGTTTAGCAGCTGAGTGTGTGCGAGTGTGTTTATGAGTGAAATGGTGTGAATGTGTGTGCATTAGCGGGTGTGCATGCCTGCTTGTGTGAGTATGTGTGTCTGTGTGAGTATACGTGTCTGCAGGTGTGTGTCTGTGTGTATGTGAGTATATGTGTGAGTGTGCATCTATGTGAGTGTGTGTGTGAATGTGTGTCTGTGTGAGTGTGTGTAAGGGTGTGTGTCTGTGTGAGTGTATGTCTGTGTGAGTATGTGTGTCTGTGTGAGTGTATGTGTCTGCAAGTGTGTGTCTGTGTGTGTATGTGTGTGAGTGTGCATCTATGTGAGTGTGTGTGTGAATGTGTGTGTATCTGTGTGAATGTAAGGGTGTGTTCTGTGTGAGTGTATGTCTGTGTGAGGTGTGTGTCTGAGTGTGTGCATGAATGTTTGTGTGTGTGTGTGACTGTGTGACTGTGTGAGTGTGTGGCCGGATGACAGTGGAGGGGAGAGACAGGAACCACATGTGTGGGAACAGGGCTGAGCACAGCCAGCTTCATGACTGACTTAGTTAGACTCTTTGGTTTCCAGGAATATGTTTGAGTCAGTTGGTGCACCCACTTTCGCTTTGACCATCTGTGTTTAAAAGCTCAGAAGGAGCACGATATCAGATTTCCAGATTTACACTCTCCCTGCACCTTCCAACCCAAACCAAGCTCTTTCCTATTCAGACTCTCTGTTGCTGCCTTCTGAGTGTGGGAGCACAGAGCCCCAACTATCAGTTGTCTGTGGATTGGGAACCGTCCAGTCACTGAGGCTGGGGGTTTTCAGTGGGAAGAGTGAGGGGTCACTGCCTACTCCCCTGGTGGACCCCCAAGAGGCTCTCTCTTTCCCTGGAGCTAGTTTGGTGTGATGGGTTTAAGGGATGCTCCTCCAGGCATCCTGGCTCATAGGAGAAGGGCGGTACCCAGGAAAGAGGAAAGGTGAGGGAAACATCTCACAGAGAGCAGGAACCACATGTGTGGGAACAGGGCTGAGCACAGCCAGCTTCATGACTGACTTAGTTAGACTCTTTGGTTTCCAGGAATATGTTTGAGTCAGTTGGTGCACCCACTTTCGCTTTGACCATCTGTGTTTAAAAGCTCAGAAGGAGCACGATATCAGATTTCCAGATTTACACTCTCCCTGCACCTTCCAACCCAAACCAAGCTCTTTCCTATTCAGACTCTCTGTTGCTGCCTTCTGAGTGTGGGAGCACAGAGCCCCAACTATCAGTTGTCTGTGGATTGGGAACCGTCCAGTCACTGAGGCTGGGGGTTTTCAGTGGGAAGAGTGAGGGGTCACTGCCTACTCCCCTGGTGGACCCCCAAGAGGCTCTCTCTTTCCCTGGAGCTAGTTTGGTGTGATGGGTTTAAGGGATGCTCCTCCAGGCATCCTGGCTCATAGGAGAAGGGCGGTACCCAGGAAAGAGGAAAGGTGAGGGAAACATCTCACGAGTGATTCCCAAACCAGGTGAGCATTAGCATCATCTGAGAGCTTTTTTACAAAGCACATTGGCTGAGCCACTTCCAGGATGCGCTAGCTCAGAATTTCCAGAAGCGAGCCCAGCCAGGGTATTTCCAAGCAGCTCCCCAAGGGAGGGTGAGATGATCACTAATCTGTCTCGAGGGTTCTCTGTGGTTTAACCCAGCTCACTAAGGGAAGAAAGCAAGCATTTGGAGCACGGACTCCATGAGAGGCCCCCTTCCACTCTGCCCAGTTACTCCTACCCATTCTGTACATCTCAGTTTATGCCTGCCACCCTCTCTCATCCCATAGCCTGGGTCAGAGACCCTTTGTTTGATCCCATGGCAGTCTGACACTTTTCTCTTCTAGTTCCTAACCTTCTGAATTATTACCTTTTTGTTATTCATGGCTCTCACCAAGCAACAAGAAGGTAAGAATAATGTTTTGTTTGCATTATACCCTAGAACTTGGCAGAGAGGTAGTCAATAAAGATTTTCTGGGGGGAAAAACCCAAGCATGGAGTGTAGAAAGGAAGTGGAGGCATAGAAACCAGACAGGACGGGGAACATGATTGACACCTGGAAAGCTTCCCTCATTTCCAGGCACTGGCCCACAATAGCATCACTGTAACATGTATCAGTCAGCTATTTCTACAACACTGCTGCGTAACAAACCACCCAGAGCCTAGACGTTTAGAACAACAATCATTTACCCTTACACTCACGGGTTCACTGCTGTGCAGCTGGACTTCAAGTTGAACTCAGGTTACACATTTCTCTTTCTGACTTCCAGGCTGAGTGGGTCATGAACTTAGGGCACATCCCTCTCCCAGCAGAGATCAGAAGATTCCAGAGAACAAGCCAGAATATGGAAGGATGTTTACAGCTTCTGCCTGCATCACATCCACTGAAATTTCACTGGCTAGAGGAAGTCACAGGGCCAAACTCAATCTGAAGGAGGCAAGGTGGAGTATTCCATCCAGGAATAGAAAGGGAGAGGGAAAGGGAAAACAATGAACATTTTCTGAACAACAATTCAAGCTATCAAACAACTCAAACTTAATTCTACTATCTTCAGATTTTGATCATTTTTTTTTTCTTAAAAGGGATAACAGCAACAATAGTTAACAACTGTTGAGTCTTTTAGAAAAATTTGTTCACAAATAAAAGACTTCAGTTCAGTTCAGTTGCTCAGTCGCATGCGACTCTTTGTGACCCCATGGACTGCAGCACGCCAGGCCTCCCTGTCCATCACCATCTCATGGAGTTTACTCAGACTCATGTTCATGGAGTTGGTGATGCCATCCAGCCATCTCATCCTCCATTGTCCCCTTCTCCTGCCCTCAAGTCTTTCCCAGCATTAGGGTCTTTTCACATGAGTAAGCGCAGACTTACTTATTAAAATATTTGCTTACATATTTGGCTGCACCGGGTCTTAGTTGTGGTATACAGAGCTTTTGTTGAGGCTCGTGGGCTTAGTTGCCCTGCAGCATGTGTGATCTATTTTCCCAGGCCAGGACTCAAACCCATGTCCCCTACACCAGAAGCGGATTCTTAACCACAGGACCACCAGGGAAGTCCCTGTTGAGTTCTTATTAAATGTCAACCACAGTTCTGTGGACTCTGCAGACATTTTCTCAATGAATCCCCATGAAAATCCCAGGCAGTAGGTACAATGTGTGTGTGATCTGCCTGGGTCACACAGCTGGAAGAAGCAGGGTGTGAACCAGTAGGTCTGATGTCCAATCCCAACTCATCTCACTGCTCGAGAGTCTTCCTGTTCTTTCATTTTCAGACCGGAGTGTGGATAGAGGTTTCACTTCTTGCCAGGGCTTTAACCTTGGTGGAAATGATCTGAGCAAAGTTATGGAGGGAAAGATGGAGAAAGAGGTTCTGAGGTGGAGGCTGGAGGAGTTGCTGAAAGCACAGACAGAGGTCAGAGCCAAGTTCGCTCGTTTCATTACCTGGTCTTGAGCTAACCCAGAAAGAACACACATTTCCAAATGACTAGTGGCCACTTACCAAGAATGTAGCCTGCGGCAGATGGCAGGTACCAGGAGGTTTGTTCCAACCTCCTAATTTTACAGATGAGGAATTGCAGCCTGAGTGAAGGGAAGTAACCCGCCCAGGGCATATGGCTCACTAGTGGCGGACCTTGTAATTCCACGCGGAGTGCTCTGTTCTCCTGCTAGCTCTGTGGGAGCCATGAAGGGTGGTACTGGGCACCACGGGCCTGGGAGGGGTTTCTGGTTAATGGATCCTGACAGACCATGCTACTGATTCTGCAGAAGCCGTCAAAGCCTTTGCATGGTGAAGTCCAACCAAGCAAACAGACGCGAGTGTTCCGCTTACAGCTGCTTGCTTGGCGTCCTGGAGGCACTGCTTTGATGAGTTTCACTTACCGTGTAGCCACCTGGCACTTGGACATTCTTGCAAACGATTCAGTGGTGGTGATGGAGATATTAACTGCCAGTTCATGCGTATCATTTTGTTTGACAGTGAGGAAACACAAAACTAATTGCGTGATAGGTTTAGATAGGCAAAATTGCCTAGAAATTTGGTTTATTGGTGATATGTTTACATATTTAATATTTGCTTTTCTCAACAGCTATATCAGAGTGAGATCGTTGGGTTGGTTGTGGTTTGTAATGGCAAGGGGCTCAGGGAAAATGAAGGGAAGATGTATGCAGAACCTTCACAGACCTGCACCATTCACTTTCCAACCTCAGAAGTGGAGGATTTTTATTTTTATCTTCTTCTAGCTCTCAGTGGGGACTTCTCTGGTGACTCAGTGGTAAAGAATCCACCTGCCAACGCAAGAGATGCAGGTTTGATCCCGGAGTCGAGAAGATTCTCCTGGAGGAGGAAATGGCAATCCACTCCAGTATTCCTGCCTGGAGAATCCCACGAACAGAGGAGCCTGGTGGGCTTTACAGTCCAGAGTGTCAGAAAGAGTCGGACATGACTGAACATGCACACATGTAGCCCTCAGAGGTTCTTCTCTTGTTCTCTGTGGGAGATAGGGCTCACTGTCCTTCCTCTAGATCAGGGATCCGAAACGTCTGGGCTGTGGATCGGCATCTCCTGTCAGATCACCAGCGGTGTTAGGTTAGAAATAAAGTGCACAAATTTGTAATGCACTTGAATCATCCTGAACCATCACCCCATCCCTGATTCACGAAGAAACTGTCTTCCACAAAATCAGTCCCTGGTGCCTAAAAGGTTGTAGAGTACCGTCTGAGTGGTTTAAGACTTTGTTTCCGGTTTCAGTTTCATTTAGGACCAGGGGGCGCTCCGTGTCTTTCCTGCGCCTGCGCCTTCTCCCTTCCTCCATGCCTGCCCCACTGAGGACGCTATTTCCAGTCTCCTCCCCACCCCTGACCATTCTTGTATGCATTTGCTGGAAGACTGTGGAAAAGAGCCCACAAGTGGGTGCCAACTCCCCTGATGTCTGCTGAGGCTACACTCTCAAGCAAGCCCATATCTAACCTTTTGTAGTTCCTTAGCACTGTGGCTGATTTCTTCTTGCCTCTCTGTAAGGTCTTAGCCTCCTCTCCTCTCATGCTATGCCGCAGGCGAGCAGCTGCTGGCACCTTACCTTGGAACTCCCTTTCCATCTTTGGATTTCAAGGTAGTTGGTTGCTCTGCAACCTCAGATCTCTGATAGGTCAACATAGGTTATGATTTTGTAACTGACCCTGCTTCCTCTCATTATGATGGTGGGAGTAATGGTTTTTCCAGCTTTCTACATCCCAGATGAAAGCAGAACGCCACATTTCTCCTCCTGTTCAACTTTAGTCTTCCTTTGGGGTTTCTTCCAAAGACTTCTGAAAAAAGAAAATCTTGATTTCTTCCCAAATTTGATGCTGGGGCTAATGGAGCTGCCAAGCAGCTTCTGTTTTGCAAATACTCCGAGTCTTTGTGCTGAAGAGAAGCCTTCGTAATTGCCTTTAATTTTTAAATTTATAGCACTTTTAACCTTGTAATTAAAGGCTTTTGAATGACCCTAAATTTCTTTCGAACCCGTCAACTTGACCCATTTTATTGCCTCATCGTGATGAAATCCGTTTAACAAGCACCTGAAATTGTCCTCCTCTGGGCCCTTCCCCTTATTACCTAAAGCAGCCTTTCTTTTCTTTTTTAAATAGGTCCTGGAAATACAGATATTTGGGGAAGCCTAGACAAAAATGAACTGCTCAGAAGTCGAAATCCAAGGAGGCCTTGACCCAGCTGTTCCTGAATTCCAAAGCTGTGGCTCTTGTTCTTGATGAGAAAATCCTTCTCCTTGCAGTCTCTCTGGGTCGTGTTCTCTCTGTTGTTACAACTCAGGCTGCTTCATGGCGTCTCTGGGCTGGAGAGGGGAGTGGGGCCTGGCCACTCTAGGGCGCTCACAGCTGCAGTCCCTCGCCCTCTGATCCTCTCATAAACACAGCCTTCGAAGAGCCTCAATGAAGTCTCCCTTGAATGGCCACAGGAGTCATTTTCAGGACTGACTCTTTGGGGTGGCAATTAATTTATGGTTAATTAGCTTTGGGGTTAAGCTTGGTCTTGGCAGTGATGCCTGACGTTTAAAGAGGAGTGAGGGAAAGGAAGAGGAAGCGGGCTACCCAGGCAAATGACAGAAACAGCTGGAGGAGGTGCAAATGCAAATAGGAAGAATTTATGCAGGCAGATTTTGTATCATGACTTCTGTATGAGGATGCTTCACTTAGACTAATGCCCATGGTTAGAATAAAGTGGCAAAACAAACTTCTTTTGTTTGACTAAGGGTATTAGTTTTATTGAGCAGTTTTTAAAGAGTTGAGCAGGGCTCTTTATCAAGGAGGAAGACTTGTTAATACCACCATTCATTATCCTGGTGCCTCCTCCCGGAGGTGGGGATGAACAGTACCATGCCATGACTGACTCATGAAGACCCTACGATGGCCTGGTAGTTCTGGGCCTGGCATGCTGTCCAGGGCCCAGAGGGACAGTCTGTGGAGCTCACCTCCAGCTCTGGCAGGGTGCACAGGCTAAGAAGCCAGCCCGAGGCATGGAGAGATGCCGGCTAAGCCATTCAGGGCCTGGAAATCCCCAGGCAGAGACGTCTCTTCACTCCCTCATCTGATATTGATGATGAGTGAGGAGCTCATCATCAGACCTAGACAGCGTATTAAAAAGCAGAGACAAGACTTTGCTGACAAAGGTCCGTCTAGCCAAGGTTATAGTTTTCTCAGTAGTCATGTGTGGATGTGAGAGGCAGACCATAAAGAAGGCTGAGCGCTGAAGAATTGATGCTTTTGAACTGTGGTGTTGGAGAAGACTCTTGAGAGTCCCTTGGACAGCAAGGAGATCCAACCAGTCAATCCTAAAGGAAATCAACCTTGATTATTCATTGGAAGGACTGATACTGAAGCTGAAGCTCTAATACTTTGGCCACCTGATGTGAAGAACAGACTCACTGGAAAAGACCCTGATGCTGGGAAAGATTGACGGTAAGAGGAGAAGGGGATGACAGAGGGTGAGATGGTTGGATGACACCGCTAACTCAATAGGCATGAATTTGAGTAAACTCCAGGAGTTGGTGATAGACAGGGAGGCCTGGCATGGTACAGTCCATGGGGTCGCAGAGTATTGGAGACCACTGAGTGACTGAACAATAGTGTGGAGATCATTGTAAGAATGTCTTGGCTATAGGTTGGAAAACTATAGTCAGGGCCCACGTCTGGCCCACCACCAGATTTTATAAATAAAGTTTTATTGGAACACAGCTATGCTCATTTGTTTAAGGCTATTTTCATGTTACAATGGCAGAGCTGAGTTATCATGACAGAGACTATTTGGTCTGCAGGGAAAGTCTGCCAGTTCCTGCCCCTCCTCACAGAAGTGGCCAAACACAGTGATGCCCGGAGGTGGAGATCCACCCAGGGCTCACTGCACATGTTGCCTTTGTCCTTAAGATGAGAATACAAGGATAGTCAGTGACTTTCAAGAAAAGGGAGGGGGGCACAGCCATTGGTTTCAGTGTGAAAAAGCATCTTCACCCCCACCAGAGTCCAGGGGGGATCTTGATAGGCTGTGCTGACAGGATAATCTTAAGCCATCAAGAGAGTTATTTTGCCTTTTATTGAGTTGTTTTTTAAAAATTTATTTAATGGGAGGCTAATCACTTTACAATATTGTGGTGGTTTTTGCCATACAGTGACATGAATCAGCCACGGGTGTACATGTGTTCCCCGTTCTGAACCTACTGTGTTGTTTCAGTTTTTTTTTTCTTACTTTCTGGCTGGGAGCACTGATTCCTGTGGCTGTCACTTACACCTGCTCGAAATACCCTCACCCCTCTGTTAGATGGTTAGTTCGATGCTTCTAACCACAGAGCTAAAAAAAAAAAAGAAAATACGCCTTTGTGTGTGGAGTCTGACCAAAGTAAGTGGGAAGTGGCTGCTTCTAACTGATTTATTCCAGGGCCCCCAGGGAGGGTACTGATGGAGGGAGACCCTGCTTTTGTCTCTCTTCTCACCATCTGGTGGGGGAGGCAGTCACTTACCTGCCCCCCAAGCAGGGTGTGAACAGACTGAGGAGCAGGCTCTGACAGAAGGGAGCCCGGGTCCTACCTGAGCGCGTGACTCGGCTCCAGGCCTCACGGGGACGGCTTCGTGGGGAAGGAGGAGTTGCCCGAGGAGGAGGCTGGGTGGACCCTGATGAGGAGGGGTCTGCTCTGGGAGGTGAGGTGGGGGCCTGGAGACGTGGAGGGCAGCTGAGACTCTTGAATGGTCTTGGGGTAAGTCTCAGCGGAGCTGGTGGGCAGGGAGAATGATGGAATTCAATCTACTGTTTCCCCAGAAGGATCAGAGGAAAGAAGGAGCCAGTGAGGGCCTCAGTGTCCGGACAGAGCGGACAGAGCGCTCAGATTCTTGGAGGCCCTGAGACCAGGCCTGGGCCAGGGGAGGCCCTCCCTGGTCACGGGAAATTTCTTGCTAGCACCCAGAGGCCGAGAGAAGCTGCTGGGAAAATGCTGAACCTCCATGCTGCTCTCAGTAACTCTTTGCATGAAACGAAGAAGTACCAAGTATCTGAGACCCCTCACCCCCCGTCCCCATCCCCAGAACTCCTTTGACCAGGAGACTCGGGCTGGGCCAGTTACGTGCAGCGCTAGGCAGGATGCAAGAGGGGCTGGATATCTAGACCGATGTACCTCCTCCTGGTGCACGTATCACAGCCCCTCCCTCTCGGCTTCCAACAGGCCAGACTGGAAAGCAAACAGCCCCCATCTCTGACTGCATTAGGGTTGCTGTGTTCCCAAGAACACAGGTAAGCAGAGAGCAAAGTGCTTGAGCATCACTCTGGCTACCTGGATGGCACCATAAATGGCCTAATCAGGGCTCGTTCACCGTCATTCACTAAGGTTCAGTATCTGGCTTTCCACTTCGCGTCGTCACAAGCTCTGCTTTGCCAGTTCTCCCTTGCCTGCGGACCTGCCCGTCTCCCCCAGGCTGGTGCACCTGTCCACCGGGGGCTGCTGTCACCGAGCACAGAGGCTTGTAGGTGTGCTCACTAATGTGTGAGCACATGCCTGGAATGCATCTGCCAGATTTCAGGAGAAACAGGCCTGAGAAGTAAGTGCTGGAGACAGCCTGACCTCAAGAAAAAGCAGGGAAAAGGTGGTTTCCTGGGAGCCTGCAGTCAGCACAGAGGAAGCTGGTCGGTCTCAGAAAGGTGGTCTGAGTCACTGCCCCTCAGAGGTGGCTTTGCCAGATGAGTCCTTATGCTCTGAGCTAGCGCAGGCTGGCGTCTGCAGTGGCAGTGTTCCGCCCTGGCTGCCGTGAGACAGTGGCACAGAAGGCGGCTGATGCAGCAGATGGTTATTCTCTCATGACTCTGGAGGCTGGGAGTCCAAGATCCGGGTTCTGACAGGGTAGGTTTCTTCTGAGGCCTCTCTCCTCGGCCTGGGGACGGCTGATTCCTCCTGTGTTTTCACATGGTCTTTCCTGTGTGTGTCTATGTCCTGGTCTTCTCTTAAGGATGCTGGTCATAGTGGACTAGGTCCCACCCCAGTGACCTCATTTTAGCTTAGTTACCTCTTCACAGACCCTATCTCCACATACTTGTGCTGAGATACTGGGGGCTGGCTCTTCAACACAAGAGTTGTTGAGGGGAGACAGTTCAGTCTATAATGTGGTCAAATCGAGGATGCCAAGAGTGTTTGCTTCTAAGAGTCTCTCTTTTCTTCAAGGAAACATTAGTTGCCATTAATGACCCACCCCTCACACACATGGGCATATTTCTGCTCATTGCATGCCAATTACAGTGCAGCCCAGCCTTCCTGAGGTTTCTCCTGGCTCCTGGTTGGTCTTTTGGATGTCCTCAAGCTTTCCTGACCCACACTGGCCACCCGTCAGCTGGGTCCCTCCGATGGCCAATCACACCCATTAGGTGAGAGCTTTGCTACTTAAGCTGAGAGAGGCTTTATGTGCAAATTCTCTGGGATCCCTTTCCTATAGCCACCCTCTACACAGTGCCAACAGGTGTGACTGTGTCTCTAGTAAGTAAGACAAAAACATGTAAAGAATGATTGGATCAGGGCCATGGAAATCACAGGGAGAGAGACTTGGACAAAGAAAACATTTACTTCTGTGGGTGACATGCTGTTGGAAGAAATCCCAAATGTGCTGACATTCCGGAGCCGTGGACAGACTCTGACGTGATGAAGTCTGATTGGGATAATTGTGCAGCCTGGCTCCTGCCTTAAGACAAGTTGGCTGGAGCCCCCAAGGTGGAGAAGAGGTTCCACGGTGGCAGGGACATGATGTAGAGACTTTGGTTGACAGGGAGTTTGCTGGGAGGCAGCCAGTGCGAGCTTAGACCCTGCGATGGTGGCGTTTGTCTAAACGAGGGAGGAAATACTCTCATTTTCCTTGAAAGAGCTCAGAGTACGCCATGGGCAGTTCTTTCAGATGTGGCCACCACGTATGAAGGCGGTGATAGCAAAATGGAATGATGTCCTGGGAAACCTGTCACCTGAGGCGACAGAGGGTGTTACTGGGAGAGGACTTGGGGCGGGACGAGCGTGATGGACTACAGTATTTACAATGCAGTGGGATCCAAGACAGATGGGGCTCGCTCTGTGTGGATGTGACATGAAGACCACTGGCCGGGGCTTAATGGGGAGTTTCTGTTATTTACTGAGATAGTGTCTAAAGACACACAAGAGGTGTGACATGTTTGAACAGAAGCTGGCCCTGGAGAGAAACTTGGAGGAGATGCTGTAGACGAGAGCTAATGATTGAGAAGAAGCTCTAAAGCACAGTGTGAACAATAGAAAACAATACGGGAGAATAAATCCAAAGGACATCGATAACTGCAACAAACACGAACCCATGAGTGTGACCACTAGAAGATGTATAATCCAGGGGCTTCCCTGGCGGTCGGGGGTTAAGACTCCATGCTCCCGATGCAGGGGGCACAGGTTTGATCCCTGGTCAGAGGACTAAGATCCTGCTTGCTGCATGTGAGGCTTGAAAAAAGTCTATCAGAAGATGTATAATCCAGACTATATCTTGTTTACAAGAGTAAAATGTAAGATCACACAAAAAGGTTGAAATTAAAGAGGTGGAAAAAGGTACACTGGATAAAATTAACAGAAAGAAGCTAGTTGCTTGCCGCTGGAAAGTAGCAATATTAACATCTATATGGTTCAAAGTTACATTTATTTCTGTATTTAAATTCTCTTTATGGCCTGTATCGTTACCTGACATTTTCTCCCTTCTTCTACTCGATGTTTTGGGCTTCCCAGGTAGCTCAGTGGTAAAGAATTCACCTGTCAATGCAGGTGACACGAGAGAGGTAAATTCGATCCCTGGGTTGTGAAGATCCCCTGGACAGGAAAA
Organism: Madoqua kirkii; assembly: GCA_006408675.1. NCBI lineage: Eukaryota > Metazoa > Chordata > Mammalia > Artiodactyla > Bovidae > Madoqua > Madoqua kirkii. Next base: position 51,515 of record SJYC01070464.1, read on the forward strand.
TGGCGACCCACTCCAGTATTCTTGCCTGGGAAATCCCAAGGAGAGAGGAGTTTGGCAGGCTATAGTCCTTGAGGTTGCAAAGAGATGGACACGACTGAGCTACCGGGCACAGTACGCTACTCTATGTTAGACTGTAAATTCCATGAGAATGGGAACCATTTTTATTCTGTTTGTTGCATCTTGAACATTTCTTAGACCATTAAAAGACTCAATAGATATTTATCAAATGAAGTAAAGGCTCCTAATTCTTTTCTTTTTTGGACACTGACTTTCCAGGATGCAGCGTATGTGAACCAGACTTTGTTCTGGTTAACTATTTCTGCAAACAGAAATAGTTAGTGGCTTAAATACCCCAATACTTAGTGGCTTAAATACCAACTCATTATTATCTTCCATGGTTCTGTTGGGTGGGCTGGGCTCACCTGAGCAGGTCTTATATGGGCTGTTTTTTGCAGCTGGGATCTGCATGGCGGGGGCTAAAATTATTTCAAGACTCCACTGGACTTGACATCCAAGATGGCACACTTGCATGCCTGACGGTTGATGCTGGTTGTCAGCTGGGAGCTGAGGGGGGTCTGTGGACCAGAGCATCTGTGTATAGCCTCTTCGTGTGGCTTGGGCTGCTCCCACTCAGGCGGCTAGAATCAACAGCAAGTGTTGTAAAGATCAGAAGTGGAAGCTCCCCCGTCGACTACAAACTGGTGCTTGCCAAGGGCATTTGCCGTCTGCCTCTGCAGAGACTGACCCCTGTGCAGCTGCTGACCTTTCTCATGTCCTGAAGGCTGTTCACGGTGGACAGTGAGGCACTCTGTGCTCCAGAAACTGGTGGAAACTGGTGGAAAGAGTCTTTAGATAGTTAGATATTTTCAGGAACTGATTTCATGATCCCAGTCCTTGCATCTCTTCATATTTAGAAACTCACTAAACCCCTCCATGACGACATCAGCTCCTTGTGACTACCAGAAAGAAAGAAGAAAGAAAAGAAAGTTGATCAGTCGCGTCCAACTCTTTGTGACCTCATGGACTGTAGGCTACCAGGCTCCTCCATCCATGACTAGCAGAAAGCCTTTTGTAAAGTCAGACCTTGATTGCACTGAACTCCCCCTTGCACCAAAATCTTATATATTGACCTTCCCCCAGTATGTCTTTGGAGCAGGCGCTCAGAGCTGTCTGAGGTGCTGCCTCCTGGGCTGCCGTCCTCACTTTGCCCCAAATAAAACTTAACTCGCAACTGTCACACTGTTCATCTTTTTAGTCGACAAGTCTCTCAAGGCTTGAGCTAGAGAAAGGCACATCACCACTTGGTCACAATCTACTGGGCAGTCATGGATTCTGCCTAGATATATGGGAGGGGACAGAGATCTGATTTTCATTCTCTTTCTCAATGGGACAAGTGTCCAAAAATCTGTGGTCATCTCTAATCTACCGCAGACCTTCAAACCAGGGAGACTGCTCATCTCTGCAAATGACATGATGGATAAGATTTCCTGAGTCTAAGGCATATCTTTTCTCAGGGAAGGGCAAGTCCATCATGGAAAGAAGAGCATGCTTTTCTGGAATGTGTGCAGGATGTGTGGGCTGGACAAGATGCCCCCCTAAGACCCTTCTGCAGTGCTGACATTCTTGGATGAAACCTCAGTGTCAGACTGGGGTGAGGGGGAAGTCATGTGCCTCAGTGAAACCTCAGAGTGCTGTGGGTTTCACGGAGGGTTAGAAGCTGAGCTCTGCCACTCAGTTACTCACTTCCTCCTTTCTCCCTTCACACCAGCTAAGCCCTTCTGTCTAGAGCCGCCCATCTGAAACACGATGCTGTAAACGAGGCTCTAAGGACCCATCATCCCAAGACACATTGCCACTTTGTCACAATCTGCTGGGCAGTCATGGAGTGTTATCTGTCTTGGGGAGGGTAACACCTCAGAATGTTGTACAAACACCAACACTGATTTGTTAAAAAGTGTCGGTGAGCTTTCAATGCTTTTGTTTATGATAGTGGATTCATTCTAGAAACTGCTAGTTAATTTCTTTGGCTTTCTCACCTCCTCTCAGAATTACTAGCAGTGTGTCTATCCTTAGGCAAGTTACTTGACATCTCTGTACCTTATCTTCTCATCTGAAAGGAGAAGTATAATACTAGTGTGTATTTCATAGGGTCATCATAGAGTTTAAATGAGCTGATATGCTGAGCTCTCCTTTAAGATTTTACAAGGCAGGGCTCAATAAATTCTAACTATAGTAATTTTTCTTTCAACACAAAACTTAATAGCTGCATAATAACCCACTTCTGAATGTTCTATAAATTATTTTACCCATCTGTGAATTTTGTGTGTATCTTTGCCACTGTTAAAATGATGTCATGAATGTCTTTATGGGTATATCTTTGTGCCGACCACTTAGACAACATTCCTAGAATTGGAATTTTTTAGACATAAAAAAAAATGCATAGTGGGAGTTAAATAAAGTTCAAAATAGTCAAGTGAAAGGGTGTTTGAGTTCCACAGGAATGGCACCTCAGTTTACATTGGAAAATATATTCATCACCATCTACATAACAGAATACTACTGAGGTTGATACTCAGATCTGCCCTGAACATTCACAGCCCCTCTAACTCTGCAAGGGATCATTAGATTTCTCACTTGCCCCTTTCCAAAATAAGTTTATTTTTCTTTATTCAGTTATTTTTCCAGATGGTCCTTTACTTCATTCATCTACAGCATAGCCTGGCTTATACCAAATTAATTCATAGGTCAGCCTAACACAATGTTACTATTTTTAAATGTTTTAATTTGCTGAATTGTTTGTGCTGAGCCTCCGGGCTTCCCAGGTGGCTCAGTGGTCAAGAATCTGCCTGTAATGCAGGAGATGGAGGAGGTGCAGATTCAGTCCCTGGGTGGAGAAGATCCCTGGAGGAGGGCATGGCAACCGATTCCAGTATTCTTGCCTGGAGAACTCCATGGTCAGAGGAGCCTGGTGGGCTGCGGTCCATGGGTTGGACATGAATGAAGCGATGGAGCACAACAGCACACTTAGTTTTAACTGCACCAGGTCTTTCTTTGCTGCTGTGCAGGCTTTTCTCTGGTTGCGGAGAGCGGGGTCTCTTCTCTGGTTGCAGCCACGAGCTTCTCACTGCAGTGGCTCCTCGGGCCGTGGAGCAGGGGCTCTGGGTGTGCGGGCCGCGGCAGCTGTGGCGCGTGGGCTCAGTAGCTGCAGTTCCCGGGCTCCGGAGCGCAGGCTCAATGGTCCCGGCTCACGGGCTTAGTTGCTCGGCTGCATGTGGGAACCAGGGACAGAAGCCGTGCCTCTTGCATTGGCAGGTGGATTCTTTGCTGCTGAGCCACCAGGGAAGCCCGTGTTAGTACCTTTAATTGGTCTTGATATGTAACAATATTTTTATTCCAGTGGGAAAGATGAGTTGTGTGTATCAGTTATGAATGGGAGCAGAGTGCGGGTTCTTCAGAGAACCAGTCTCTAGGAAGGGACACGTGATCGGAGGATGTAAGGCTTCACCCAGATCTCCTTGACTTCACATGCACTGAGTGACTCCTGTGATCTGACCCTGCGAGTTATCTGGCCCCTCATGCACTCTCTTCCCCACTGAAATAGTAGCACTCGCCTCTCTGTCCGTCTACAAGGGTCTCCTTTCTCTACTTGGAGATCATTGCCCCCCTGGCCTTTCCATTCTCTGTGTCCTCTGCCTGGAACGGGCTCTCTGGCTCTTCCACACCCGGTTCACTCACCTCCTTCTGAGTTCAACCCGAATGTCACCACCTCAGAGAGGCTCTCCCTGACTACCCCCGGAAGCAGCCCCTCCACAGCCCCTGGGTGGGGGCGGGGGTCACTCTGCTTCTCTTCAAGGGCTTTCAGGAAATAAGTGAAGCTCTCTTGCTTTCTGTCGATCTTCCCCCGTAGGCTGTGAGCTCACAGTGGCAGGGGTGCGTCTGCTTGGTCCGTGGCCCTGGCAGTGAGCGCTGGTGGAGGGGATGGATGTGCCCCGGCGAGTCGCTGCGGAGCGCAGTGCTCTGAAGATGCCTGCGCTAGTCTCCTGTGGCTGGGTTCTGACAAATGGCAGCAAGCGGAGGGGCTTTAGACAACGCAGATTCATTATTCTATGTTGCTGGCGCCCAGAAGTCTGAAAGTGGGTCTCATGGCAGAGTCGTGTCCGCCTGGCGGCTGAGGCTGGGATTCTTCCCTTGTCTTCTCCAGCTCACGCTCCCTTCCAGCCGGTGCCTCAGTGGAGGGCCCGCGTCTGCTGTCACCCTAACCTGGAATCCACGTTACGGTTGGTTCTTTCCCCTCTCTCATCCCTCCTTCCCCACTCATCCTGAGCAGCCTTTTCCATGTGTGGGGAGGGAGGGGGGGCTGGGTTCCTGTGCAGAAATGTCAGCGATCTCTATTAGGCATGCACCGTCCCAAGGGACTATTCCCTGCCATTCAGTGAGTTCCCACGAGGACAAACGTGTCTCCCCTGGGAGCCGGCTAGCTGTGGATTTTGCTTTCCGGAGACCCGGGGGTCCTCTTGGCTGCAGAGCAACACCCAGGCTTCAGTCCGTTTTCAGTCTTCTCTAATGCTGCTGATTGTTGACCTGGGTGAAGGGTGGGCCGTAGGGTTACCTGGCAGGCTGACGGCTGTCCTGCTTCTCCATGCCTTACTTGGGACGGCTGTCGCAGGCTGAGCAGTCCACCTCCAGCAGTCTCTCTGTGTGTGACTTAAGCAGCAACAAGAAAGAAAGATGACCATATGCCTAGGTTTTAGTTTATATCACAAGTGACGGAATATATCACTGATAGCTTGGAGAACATGAAAGCCAGCAATAAACGCGGTAGGAAAATGTCTGCTTGTTTATGGGAAATTTACAATAACAAAGAGTTGGTCATGGTTGCTTTGCCAACACGTACACTGGGGTGAGGGGCCCATATTTCTTTTCATCAAAACCTTTACCACCGTCAACATACAATGTAATTTACTTCTTTCTCCTTATCCCTTTCCCCTTCTTCTTCTTCTCCTGTTCTTCCTCTCCCTGTTCCCTCCTCCCCCATCAGCATAGACAGTATATGCTGGAAACTCAGTAAATACTTGTGGAGTGAATAAATGCTGTTGGGGGAGTTTCTCAGAAAACGTCACACAGCATCGATTCACAGGCAGTGAAGTCCTTACCACCTTTCTGATTCTGTAAATTTGTGGCTTGTTCCAGAAAGAAGTGAGATAGGAATACAAGGAAATAACTCTGCAAAGGAGTCCTCACTAAGAACTTACATTAAACACAACTTCATAGTGTGAGCTAATCAACTGCATGGATGGACGGATCCACTCTCCTGTCACCGAGGTCTTCTGCTGTGCAGCGGGCAGTGTGCAGCCTTGGCTCCTCCAGTTTAGCCCTAGGATTCATTCCCACATGGCGGGCATTAACCTCACAGGAAGCAGCCTCTAGCTGTTGCTGCTGTTCTGTCAGTAAGTCATGTCTGATGCTTTGTGACCCCATGGGCTGCAGCATACCAGGCTTCCCTGTCTTCATTATCTCCCGTGATTTGCCCAAACACACCCACTGAATCGGTGATGCCATCCAACCATCTCATCCTCTGTGTCCCTTCTCCTCCCACTTTCAATCATTCCCAGCATCCGGGTCTTTTCAAATGAGTCAGTTCTTCACATCAGGAGGCCAAAGAATTGGAGCTTCAGCTTCAGCATCAGTCCTTCCAAGGAATATTCAGGGTTAATTTCCCTTAAGGATTGATGATCCTTTAGTTGCTATGATATTATTTCAGTGATAAAATCAGACAGCCCCTCACTTTGACTTCTTATAATTGGCTCAGATGCAATTCTTCTGCTGCTTCTAATCTTAAAACTCTTCCATGGAGTTTGGCCTTTCAAGAGTTGGACTGAATAACAACAGCAGCAGCAACAACGTTTTAAAATTCTAGTAGTTCATTTCTCTTTTCAAACCTGTCCTTTTAAATTTCTGGAGTCTTGCTCTTTTGGTGTGATTTCGACTCCTCTTGTCTGTTGTTTCTGCTGTCTGATATAGGATATTTAATGCTCGTCTGCTGAGTTTCCATCAAAGTTGAGTGCTTTATGATGTTTTATTTCAAGTTCATTGCCAGGGTGTTTTCTTCCTCAGTGGAATCCATGGGTTTTCTGCTTAGCTCAACCAGCACCTCAGCTGGGCTTTTGCTCCTGCACCATGTTTTCCATTTTCTCCCATGAACTTCTCAGCTTAAAGGTTCCTCTAACTACGGCATCAAATGGAGAAGGCTAAGGAAGGCATTTTTCCCCTCCCAGAGTCTAGCGAGTCATCTCCTTGCTGTCCTTTCCTTGGGCTGGCTAGGACACTTTTTCCTAGCCACTACATCGAGGGCCCTGACTTTGTAGGTGCATCTCAGCCTCCTGAGATTTCACTCCTGCAAAGCCTCCTGCAAAACTTGTCCTCTGCTTCCTGGTTTGTGTGACTCCGCTCCCCTGCTCCAGCACTGTGCAGGGCAGTCCACACGCCTACCACATGGCTTCTGGTTCACGCATTATTTTTTTCTTTTTAGCTGCATTTCCCCACTTTTCTAGTAGGAGGGTTTTCACATTGATTTTGTTGTCTACCTTACAAGTCTCTGTAGTTCATTGTCCACGTCATCTCACTCTGAACTGGGGCGGTCCCCAGGGAAGGGGCAGTGTGGGACTTCACAAAAGCTTTTTTTCTTACTGCTGATGCTTTTGTTATGTGGCTCAGACAGTAAGAATCTGCCTGCAATTCGGGAGGCCTGGGTTCAATCCCTGGGTTGGGAAGACCCCTTGGAAGACAAAATGGCAACCCACTCCAGTATTCTGGCCTGGAGAATCCCATGGAGAGAGGAGCCTGGTGGACTATCTTCCATGGTGTCACAGAGTCGGGCACGGCTGAGCACGCACGCACCCGTATGAAGCCTGACCTTGTCTTGTGGTCACTTACTCTTACCACAGCCGTGGTCCTCAGCTGAGCCTGCATTTGCCCACTGCTCCAGGGAACAACTGGCAATGTCAGGAGACTGTTCTGGTGCCACGAGTGGGGGGCTGTTCCTGGCATCTAGTGAACAGAGTCCAGGGGTGCTGTTAGCACATCTCATGTTGCCCAGGACAGCAGAGGGGGCTCTGCCCCCGTGCTGACTGTGTTGTGGTGGAGAAACTCTGTCCTACAAGAGCGGCACTGTCTTCAGTTCAATTCAGCCGCTCAGTCATGTCCGACTTTTTGCGACCCCATGGACTGCAGCACGCCAGGCCTCCCTGTCCATCACCAACTCCTGGAGTTTACCCAAACTCACGTCCATCCAGTCGGTGGTGCCATCCAGCCATCTCATCCTCTATCGTCCCCTTCTCCTGCCCCCAATCCCTCCCAGCATCCGGGTCTTTTCCAGGCACTTTCTTAATTAAGTATCAGTGATCACTGCGTGGTTACTCTCTGCCCCATCCCCCCGTCCACCCCGCACCCTTCTGTGCTTTGCGACCAGGAGGCTCACTCCTACAGTCCGCACCGCTGTCTTCCTGTCGGCTGGCTTCCCACTGGCTCTGGTGCTCGGGAGGCAGCTCCGGAGGCAGTAGCTGACAGCTGGAGCAGAGAGAGGAATCGGGGTGGGTCTCGGCCTCTCCTGCTCTACTCTGGGCGGCCTGCCTCTGGCAGCCGCGGTATCCCCGTACAACTCTGCTTCCTTGCAGGCAGCCCCATCCCCATGGCTGCCACCCTCACTGGGCTTTTGTTGGGCCATTTCCGCCCCTCCGCCTTGGGTGGCAGTGGCAATGAGAGTGTGCACCCCTGCTGGGCTCTGGGAGCCACAGCATCCTCCGTGTGTCCACTTATCCCGCCCACAGCTCTTCATTCTCTCCCCTGGAAACATCTGAGTTGGATTCTGTGTCCTGCCAGGATGCTGGCTGGTACAGCCACTGTGGTTTCATTCACTGCAGGGCACGGTAACCTTGTTCAGTGCACCAGATTGCCTTTCATCTCTGCCTGCGTCCAAGATCCGTTAGGCCCATTGGACCCATCACGAATATGGTGACATCTGTCTCCCTACAATACAGTGATACAGAGTAAACATCTCTCAGAAAGAGGTCTTAACCAGGTTTCTATTTATATGACAAGCTAGGGAGATGATGCTGAAAGAAAACAGCAGTTGACTTGTGGGGGTTGGCAGCAAGATCCTGAGATGGGGACCCCTGCTTTTGTGAGACTTCGCTCAGTCGTGTCTGACTCTTTGCACCCCCATGGACTGTATCCCACCAGGCTCCTCTGTCCATGGAATTCTCCAGGCAAGAATACTGGAGTGGGTTTCCATCCCCTTCCCCAAGGGATCTTCCCGACCCAGGGACCAAACCCAGGTCTCCTGCATTGCAGGCAGATTCTGTACTGACCGAGGCACCAGGGAAACTCTTCTAAATCATATGCGTTTAGACGTGTACCCCTGTTGCTGCAGGAGCGTGTCCTGTTTGCTGTCTCCCTGTTCTTGTTCGTTTCTGCCCTCTCCTGGGAGTACTGCTCCCTTCAAAGGCTTGGGCTTTGTGTGCTGTCCCTCCTTGAGGGTTACTGCGCTTTCGCCATCCACCTCTCCTGGAAGAAAGGCTGACATTAAGCTACAGAAGAGCCATGCCTTTATCCCAGCCTTCTCTTGCAGGGTAGTTATGTGTTCCTTTGACTCGGAGATTGGTGGGACCTCACTAGCACGGTCCTGAGAAACAGAGGAATTTGACACCTGGGAACTGGGCGATTGCTGTGTTCTGAAAGACTCAGTCTCTTTTTTAATGAGCCCCGGGGAAGGATCCCAACGCCTTTGCAGGAGAGGCTGCGCTCCTCTCTGGGTGTGGCCTGGAGACCTTGCAGAGTGGATCCTCCACTTCCTCTGCAGCGGGCCCCCTGCCCATCATGATATTTACAAAGAGGAACCACAGGATAATTATATGAGAGCCAGGGGGAGAGGGGCGCATTCTGGGCACCCCTCCGCAGTGGGCGGGTGCCGAGCCAGCATGGTGAACCCCTTGGCATCTAGTGAGCATCTTGGTGCTGCGTCAGACCTGGGCCCCTGAGTCAGGAGGGAAAGAGCACGTGTGCTGGTTTTCATGTGGGGCTTGTGTGTCTTGAGTCCCATAGTGATTGCTTTAGCCACGGCTAACTAAAGGCTGTGGACGTGAATTGTCCTGTCCTACCCCCGGAGACTAACCACGTTCAGCTTCTTTAGAGGTTTCTGGGCCACCTTAGGTCTTTGGGTCTCCTCCACGGCTGTCTGTGGAGGGCGTGGCCTGAGTTTTCCTAGGGTCAGCTTTAGGTCATGTTCAACAATGGGAGTTTTGTGTCCAAGGGATCCAAGCTACTATGGGAGAATTCTGATACAAGGCCAGGCTTTCTGTGGAGCAGAACGCACCTGATGGAAGCCCTGAGCGAGATGAGGGGCTGAGGGCAGCTTCCAGAGGATGGTAGGCCCCCCAGGTCCAGGGGAGCTATCCCGCCATGCAGGGCACAGGCCCCCAGCAGAAGACAGGAGCCCTGGACTCTGGGTGGAGGCAGGGGTGCGCGTGATCTGGAGAAAGCTGTACTCTGAAAGCTTACCTTCTTGGGATCCCAGGTGTTGATGACCTTAGTCTTAAATATTGACTTGTGGGGGTTGGCAGCAAGATCCTGAGATGGGGACCCCTGCTTTTGTGAGACTTCGCTCAGTCGTGTCTGACTCTTTGCACCCCCATGGACTGTATCCCACCAGGCTCCTCTGTCCATGGAATTCTCCAGGCAAGAATACTGGAGTGGGTTTCCATCCCCTTCCCCAAGGGATCTTCCCGACCCAGGGACCAAACCCAGGTCTCCTGCATTGCAGGCAGATTCTGTACTGACCGAGGCACCAGGGAAACTCTTCTAAATCATATGCGTTTAGACGTGTACCCCTGTTGCTGCAGGAGCGTGTCCTGTTTGCTGTCTCCCTGTTCTTGTTCGTTTCTGCCCTCTCCTGGGGTACTGCTCCCTTCAAAGGCTTGGGCTTTGTGTGCTGTCCCTCCTTGAGGGTTACTGCGCTTTCGCCATCCACCTCTCCTGGAAGAAAGGCTGACATTAAGCTACAGAAGAGCCATGCCTTTATCCCAGCCTTCTCTTGCAGGGTAGTTATGTGTTCCTTTGACTCGGAGATTGGTGGGACCTCACTAGCACGGTCCTGAGAAACAGAGGAATTTGACACCTGGGAACTGGGCGATTGCTGTGTTCTGAAAGACTCAGTCTCTTTTTTAATGAGCCCCGGGGAAGGATCCCAACGCCTTTGCAGGAGAGGCTGCGCTCCTCTCTGGGTGTGGCCTGGAGACCTTGCAGAGTGGCTCCTCCACTTCCTCTGCAGCGGGCCCCCTGCCCATCATGATATTTACAAAGAGGAACCACAGGATAATTATATGAGAGCCAGGGGGAGAGGGGCGCATTCTGGGCACCCCTCCGCAGTGGGCGGGTGCCGAGCCAGCATGGTGAACCCCTTGGCATCTAGTGAGCATCTTGGTGCTGCGTCAGACCTGGGCCCCTGAGTCAGGAGGGAAAGAGCACGTGTGCTGGTTTTCATGTGGGGCTTGTGTGTCTTGAGTCCCATAGTGATTGCTTTAGCCACGGCTAACTAAAGGCTGTGGACGTGAATTGTCCTGTCCTACCCCCGGAGACTAACCACGTTCAGCTTCTTTAGAGGTTTCTGGGCCACCTTAGGTCTTTGGGTCTCCTCCACGGCTGTCTGTGGAGGGCGTGGCCTGAGTTTTCCTAGGGTCAGCTTTAGGTCATGTTCAACAATGGGAGTTTTGTGTCCAAGGGATCCAAGCTACTATGGGAGAATTCTGATACAAGGCCAGGCTTTCTGTGGAGCAGAACGCACCTGATGGAAGCCCTGAGCGAGATGAGGGGCTGAGGGCAGCTTCCAGAGGATGGTAGGCCCCCCAGGTCCAGGGGAGCTATCCCGCCATGCAGGGCACAGGCCCCCAGCAGAAGACAGGAGCCCTGGACTCTGGGTGAGGCAGGGGTGCGCGTGATCTGGAGAAAGCTGTACTCTGAAAGCTTACCTTCTTGGGATCCCAGGTGTTGATGACCTTAGTCTTAAATAGCCTTTGGGGAGTGTTGGATTATTGTATTGAAGCGATGATTTTGATTATAAGGTCCTGCTTATTTAACTTCTAATTCTTTTTAATTAAGAAGCTTTAGAGTTTCTATTCTTTTGTTGACAATGGTTCTACTTACATTTTTTGACATCTGTGTTCTAAAAATTAATCTCTAAAAAGTTTTAAAATAATTTTTAACTTCTCAAGTTGCCTTTCAGTAGTCATTTCTTGTAAGTCAAATCATTATGCCGTACACCTTAAACTTATACAGTGCTGCACATCAGCTATATCTCAATAAACTGAAAGACGCAAATTGCCTTTTAGTTTGTTACTTTAATATTTAGTAGATTCCTTTTTGGATTCTCATCACTTTGTAGGTCTACTATTTTTATAGTGGCCAGTAAATTGTTTAGATTGCATTTTAATCCCTTGCCCTTTAATACGTAATGATAAAATATTTCATCTTTGGTCATACTTTTACTTTTTAAATCAATTTTTATTCTATTTCTCTTCGGTGTCCTTTTGCATCTTTTCAGAGTGCTGCGTATTGAAGATAACCCCTCACAGATTTCATGTATTTGAGCTCTACTACTCCACTATTTCTAAAAATTCCTGTTCGACAAGTTTGCAGGCAGAGAGCACAGCGTGGTTTGAAGAGTGAGAGAAAATCCACACCTTTAACAGCAGGCTGTACTGGTTTTCGCTGCATGTCAGTGAATCTACACAAACTTAGCAGCTTAAAGGAGAGCTTATCAGCTCCTAGGTCTGCAGAGCAGTGGTCTGGGAGAGGCAGGGCTGGTCCTCTGCTCAGGGTCTTGGACAGCAGAAACCAAGATGCCATTAAGGCTGTGCTCCTCTCCGAAGGTTCTGGACAAGACTCGACCTCTAGGGTCATTCAGGTTGGTGCCTGAATTTAGCTCCTTGTGGTTGTAGAACTGGATCCCCATTTCCTCGATGCCTGATTTCTGCTTCTGGAAATTGTCCCCACTCTTCCTCAAATGGCCCCCTCTCCATCCTGAAAGCCAGCCACAAATCTCTCTCATGGTTTAACTCTTCTTCCCAGAAAGAGCCTAATGCCTTCTTTTAAAAACAGTTTTATTGATATGTAACTCACATACTATTTGGTGTATAATTTAGTAGTTTTAATATACTCCCACAATTGTGTGACTATTATCATGGTCTGATTTTAGAACATTTTTAACACCCTCCCCAACCAAAGACACCTCCTACTTCATTATCGGTCACTCCTCATTTCCCCCTAGTTCCAGCTAGTCAGCTTTCCGTTTCTAAGGATTTGCTCTTCTGGACATTTCATATAAAGGGAGTTATGTTAGATGTGGTCTCTTGTGATTGCTTTCTCTCACTTACCATAAAAGAGCTCTCTTGTGCTGTCCCATCTGTCAGTATGGCACTCTTTTTTGTGATTGAATAATATTCCATTGTAAGGATGCACCACATTTTATTAATCTGTTATGTGATGGACCTTTGAATTGTTTCTACTTTGTGGCTATTATGAGTAACCTGTGTACAAGTTTTTGTGTGGACATATGTTTGCATTTGTCTTTCATATATACTTAGGAACAGAATTGCTGAGTCAAACAGAAACTCTCTGTTGGACTGAATAAAAAAATTTCCAAACTGTTTTCAGAGCAGCTGCACCATTTTATAGTGTCTTCAACAGTGTATAAGGGTTCCAATTTCCCCACATCTTTACCAACAGTTGTTATTATCTATCATTTCTGATTGCAGCCCTTTAGTGGATGTGAGGTGGTATTTCATTTTTGATATGCTTTTCCTTGTTGACTAATAGTACTTTTCATATGCTGATCAGTCATTTGTATATCTTTTTTGGAGACTTGTCTATTCAAATTCTTTGTCCATTTAAAAATTGAATTTTTATTGAGTTGTCAGGGTTCTTTATATATTATGTATACTAGACCCTTACCAGATATTTGATTTGCAGATATTTTGTCATAGTTTGTGAACTGTATTTTCCTTCTTGATAGGATTCTTTGAAGTATGCAAAGTTTTAATTTTGGTAAAATCCAGTTTTTCTGTTTTTTACTCCTTTTGGTTCCCTTTGCTTTTTGTGTTTTATCTAGGAAGATTTGGCCTAAAAGTCACACAGATTTACTCTTAAATTTTCTTCTATGTGTTTTTTCGCTTTCGGTCTTACACTAAAGTCTGTGATTCATCTGAGCTCATTGTTGCATGTGTTATGAGATGGGAGTCTGACGTCATGCTTTTGCATGCAGATACCCAGTGTCCTAGCACCGTTTGTAGCAAAGACCACTCTTTACCTGTTGTGTTGCCTTGGCACCCTTGCAAAAATCAGTGGGCCATCTATGTGTGATCTTTGTTTATCTTTATGCCAGTACTTCTTTGCAGCGAATTTTAAAAGAGGAATATGTGAGTTCTCCAACTTTGTCCCTACTTTAAAAAGTTTGTCTTCGCTTTTCTTATACTTCCTTATGAATTTTATGATTAATTTGTCTATTTCTATAAGAAATAAAGCTGGGATTTTGATAGGGATTGCACTGAATCTGTAGGTTGTTTGGGGGAGTTTTACCATCTAAACAATGTTAAGTCTTCTAATCCATGAACATAGGATGTCATTCTGCTTAATTTCTTACAATGCTATTTTATAGTTTTCAATGTTCAGTTCTTCCATTTCTTTTGTTAAATTTATTTCTGAGTATTTTATTTTTTGATGTTATTGTAAATGGGGTTCTTTCTAAAACATCATTTTAAAATTGCTAATATAGAGAAAAACAAATTTTAATGTCAATATTTCATCCTGACACTTTGTTGAACTCATTTATTATTTCTAATAGTTCTTTCAGTTCAGTTAATCATTTAGTAATGTCTGACTCTTTGTGACCCCATGAACCGCAGCACGCCAGGCATCCCTGTCTATTACCAGCTCCCAGAGTTCCCCAGACCCATGTCCGTTGAGTCAGTGATGCCATCCAGCCTTCTCATCTTCTGTCATCTCTTTCTCCTCCTGCCCCCAATCTTTCTTCTTCTTGGGCAAGCTGTGCAAAGTGCATGGATGAGATGGGTTTTTTTCTTAAAGAAAAAAAATCTTTTTTTATTATTCAGTTCAATTCAGTCCCTCACCCCATGGACTGCAGAACACCAGGCCTCCGTGTCCATCACCATCTCCTGTAGCTTACTCAAACTCATGTCCATTGAGTAGGTGATGCCATCCAACCATATTATCCTCTGACGTCACCTTCTCCTCCCGCCTTCAATCTTTCCCAGCATCAGGGTCTTTTCCAATGAGTCAGCTCTCCACATCAGGTGGCCAAAGTATTAGAGTTTCAGCTTCAACATCAGTCCTTCCAGTGAACACCTAGGACTGATCTCCTTTAGGATGGACTTCTTTAGGATTTTCTGTATACAAGATCATGTCATCTACAAACAAAGATACTGTTACTTCTTCTTTTCAAATTGGTATGGCTTTATTTCTTTTTCTTGCCTAATTGCCCTGGCCAGAACCTCCAGTACAATGTTAAAAAGAAGTGACAGGAGGGTCACCCTTGTCTCGCTCTTGATGTTAGGGAGGAGTGTTTCTTTCCTTCATTATTTAGTGTGATGTTAGTGATATGTTTTAGAAATTGCTTTTATGCTATTTTTTATGAGATTTTGAAATATTTACAGGTGAAATGAGGTGATACCTCAGATTTGCTTTTAAATAATCCAGAAAAAATAGAATGGAAGGTACAAGCAAAAAGTGAATAGCCATATGTTGATAATACTGGAGCTGGGTGATGAGAACAAGGACTCATTATACTGTTAGCTCTCATTCTGTGTGCGCTTGAAAATTCACATAATAAAACTTTAAAAAGTCCTCATCCTTAATTCAGTCCTCAGAACCCCGGGGGCCGTCGGTTGAGGGCTTGAGAATGAGACGGAGGCTGAGATGGGCTTAGCTGCAAGCAGCGTGTCGCGGCACACGCCCAGCCCTAGGTGACGTGCAGGGAGAGTAGCTCCGGTTAATACACTGTCACTGTGTCTCGGCACAGGTCTGGCCCCTTTTGGAGACCAGCGTGCACATGTGATTGAGTCCTGGGTGAGTGAGGGGTCAGTGAAAGGGACCATCTTAGTCCATATTCTATGAATGGAGGCTCCGGGTGGGATAAGAATCGCAGCTCCAGGAGTTTAGTTGGGAGGTAATCCTAGGAAGCCTCGTGGAAAATGGAGAAATGAGATGTGAGAGGCAGGAAACCTGCCAAAGACTGCCTTATCAAGCCAGCTGCCATGTGGGGCCCTGGACCGTAAACTGCAAGGCGCTTTGGGTGAAAATGCAGAATGCGTGTCTCAACCCAGGCGCTGGGGAATTTCAAGCTGATTCCACCATTTGTTGAGAGTTGCTTTCTGGGAGCTTGAATTCTCCAGCACAAAACCCTCAGGCAAGGAGGTGCAGAGAGTGGGCTGGGCATACCTTCATTACAAAGATGCGGCTCAAGGCCACGGAAGGCAGCACCGGCATCTGCCGCAGTGACGTTTCTACCTGATGGCATGTTTACCTTTGATGAGCTTCTATCATCGTTCTGTCCTGCAATTAACCTTGGATGTCATTTACGCATTCACTCAGAAATCCACCTCTTTCCCAGGAAATGGAATAGAGAGTAGTCTTATTAGCCACTTACTTCAACTTCACCTTTTCATTCAAGGTCATCCTGCAGATTCCCAGAGAAGCAATATTGAAAATGAAAGAAAACCAAGATGTGGTCTTTTGAGCTGTCTCAGACATTTATTATGCAGTTTGAGTCAGCGAAAGGCAGCAGTAGTGACTCATGTTTTCAAGGCTAAGTGGAACAGTATCTCTGATATAACCTCTGGCTTCAGTCACACTTTCTGCTGGGAAATCAGATTCCCGCAGCACCATCTTCTTGAGCTCTCCAGCAGCCTGGGAAAGCAATTAGGAACCACGGGTCTGATTCTCCTGGCTGCCAAGAGATGACCCAGCCCCACGTGTATGTGGATAAATATTTAATAACTAGCTCTACGGAGAAAAAAAAAACAAACCCAAAGCTTGAATTTTTAACTTTTGCCCATTTCCCTGGTGTAAATGTTCCCACTGTGGCTGATTTCAAATTACCAAGAGTTTAACAACTTGCTTGCAAAATTCCTGAAGATTTACTAATTGGATCTTGTGAGCTGTTAAAATGTCTCTGGCATACCACAGCTGCCGAGGACGACTCCTCTCCTGGACCCTTGTGATTCCAGCCAGTCTTGGCAAATCCCGCCGGCAGATTCGACAGCATGAAAGGCACCGGCTCTGATGGGAAAACCGGAAAACAGTGTCTGACCCCCACTCCTCTGCTAAGGAGCCAGACTGAGGCTGAGCAGGGCCCTATGGGCCTTCCCAGGACAGACACCCCGCCCCAGCGCCACCCCCCTCATGCCCTCAGGCTGCCTCTTGTCTATAGAAGAACTTTAGCCAAAGGACAAATTTCATCAGAGAAATGAGAAACTAAAAAAGTGAAGGCAAACAGTCAAGCAAGACAAAAAAACGATTTGTTGTTCAGCCGCTCAGTCGTGTCCGACTCTGTGTGACCCCATGGACCGCAGCACGCCAGGCTCCCCTGTCCTTCACTTATCTCCCCGAGTTTGCTCAGACTCATGTCCAGTGAGTCAATGATGCCATCCAGCCATCTCATCCTCTGTTGCCCTCTTCTCCTCCTGCCCTCAATCTTTCGCATCATCAGGGGCTTTTCCAGTGAGTCAGCTCTTCCCATCAGGTGGCCAAAGTATTAGAGCTTCAGCATCAGTCCTCCCAATGAATATTCAGGGTTAATTTCCTTTAAAATTGTCTGAGTTTAGTCATTAAACAAAGTCAGAGACCTTTAGTTCCTCCTCCAGGGCTATAGATAAAATTCTGAATCATATCTTTTGAGATGTTTTGCAGATACTAAAACCCCTACAAGGTGGAAGAAGTTAACTACATGATGTCCGATTGTAGTCATGATCAAAACTGCTCCATCTTGCTCAGTTCTGAGAACTGGCCTCAAAGAAATGGGAATAAACCAGCCCTGGAGATTAATTGTACTTAAAACAATCAAGAGGGCACTGACCAGACCACCACATGACCTATTTCACGATGCTTATCTGAGCTTGCTGCGCTGCTCGGCATGTAGCCCCCTCTCTCCTATACACCCCTGAAACTCCCTTTTAGAAGCTCTTGCCCATGACTGGCAGTGGGGAACTGACTTTTGGAGATGAGCCTGCCTTCTCTCCAAGTGGCTGACCTCCTGGATAAAGCCATCTTTTCTCGCCTGCTAACACTTGTCTCTCGAGTGTTGACTTTTGAAAGGCGAGCAGTTGAACCTGAGTTCAGTAACAGACCTCACGGCAGCCGTTCATAGATCCTTGGCAGATAGATGCTGAGCTTTGGAAACATGACTGCCACTGACCAGCAGAGGCAACAGTGCAGAAGTCCACAGCTCCAGGGACAGCCTTCATTAAGCTAAAGGGAAGGGTTGTCATGGAGACTGTTCTGCATCTGCTAATGGAACACACAGAGCCCCAGCCCTCTGTTGCCCTGGTCAGCACTCTCAGATGGAGCTGATGGAGCCTTACTTATCTAACATAAACTTCATCTGAGTTTGGGAAGCATATAGTCACTCTTTATGACTTCCTCTTTGCTTTCCTTAATAAAAGCCAAAGTTAATTTGTGAATAATGGATGGAGCCCAGTGTTTGGCAGAACAGCTAATGGAGTTAAACAGGAATGCCCATTTGCAAGTGAGAGTGGACCTTTGTATCCAAGAAGACAGGAAGTACAAACTCTGGAAAACTTCACGTTCAATCTAATTTACTATATGATTACAGTTAAATTAGTTGGCTAATTATATTTAAATTAGTTGACCAATTTTTTACTTTTTAATTATAAATTGGTGTTTTGCTAGAACATCAGAAAATGTGGATTGAGGGGAAAAACTGGGTTAGGAGATAGTGTTTTAAAAATACCTAAATCTGGAGAATTATTTTTGGAGAGTCTCCTGAAACATTTTCTAATTAAAGAACACGGGAAGATGGGAACTAAGACTCTGCAGGCCCAACGCAGGGGGCCTGGGTTCGATCCCTGATTAGGAAACTGGATCCCACATCCCACAACTAAAGACCCCAATTGCTACAGCTAAAATATCCTGCCTGCTGCAGCTAAGATGGAAGATCTTATGTGCTTCAGCCGAGACCCAGTGCAGCCAAATAAATAAACAAAGATTTTTAAAGATAGATTAAAAAAATAATGAGCACATCGTTTTGTTTGAGCCTAAGTTTTTGACGAAATGAACATACTTGCAATACAAGACAGTATTTGTCCACTGTGCTAAACTGACAGGTCAGAGTACCATGTTTCATTTGAAAGCTAAAAAAGGTTTCTATGGAATGTAAAATCTTTTAAAGCTTCATAATTCTAGGCCAAGGAGACATGGCCTCGGCTAACAAGGCTGACATTTCCTCCTGTTGTTTTCTGCTGCAGAACTGAGGGATTTCTCTTCATTCACAGGTTTCCACACTAGGAACAAGCGAGTGGTTCTGTTTATTTTTTCTCTGTGATATAATACCTCAGTGCTTCAGACTGCAAAAAAACAATGCAAAACGAAAAAGAAGGAAAGAAATCCTTTTTACTTCTCCCCCAAACTCCTGGAGATAACAGTGATGCTGTCAACATCAGATGACATATGGGTGAAAAATACCATGTAAATATCACTTGGTGGAGGGGTGGGTGGGAATCTTCCTTAAATTGATTTAAAGCTGAGTTTTAATGCATACACCATCTTTTGAAAATACTGTCCCTCTTGCACATGTATCCTGCCTGATCAATTATCACTAACAAATGACACCTGCCAGAGATGATTAGATGCTACATCTTCTCTTTAAAGTGCTCCAGTTTGCCCTCAAATATGTGTTCATTGGTTTCACCATACAATCAAGAGGTAGGGAGAGAGATTGAGGTTGACAGCAAGATTCACTGGAGGTCTGGAAAAGAAGGTTTCTACGGTCCTCTTTGGGCAGGGCAATGTGGCCCTGCCCTGCAGTCAGATCTCATGGCAGTGGATGCAAGACACCCAGGCACTGACTTCTTAGAAAATCAGATCCTGCTCCCCAAAGCATTTCCCTCCCTCACTCCCTCCTTTTCTCTCTCTCTCTGCCCTGTCTGGGAGCAGGTTGGCAGGTGTGGGCCTGGGGAGAGGCTGTCAAAGGAAGAGTGATGAGATGTGGGGGAGGACGGGGGATGGGAAGTGTGGTTTCTGCCTGGCCTCACCTGGACGGGCTCTTCCCCACCCTGGGCTGGCCCTGTTTGTCACCTGGACCCCAGCACCTGTCTGTAGCACTTCTCCCTGCTGTCACACTGGCCTAATCCAAGCATTTCCCACCCAGCCCGGAAGCCAGAGGGGATGAAAAGAACCCACATCTCCCCACGTGCCTGGGCTCCCTGCAGGGTGTTCTTCTGGGCCTGGAGGCAGCCTGGCACGCTGTGCCCCCTCCCTCCCGCTCCATCTCAGGCGCTTCCCCTTTCTCGGTTCCTTACACGTGCTCCTTTCTTCTCGCTGCCCGGACGGTCCATGCCATTTCCTCTGGAATGATCCTCACTTCCTCTCCCAGCGGCTGCCTCTCTCCATTCTCCAGATCTCAGCCTTGATGCCGTGCTCTGGAGAGACCCGCAGCCAGCGCTGTCTGGGAGGTATGTTCGAGGATCCCTCACTTTAGCCCCCTGTTCCCTTCAAATCATTCCCCGCCACTTGTGTTATTTCACTGTGAGTCTGTCTCCTTGTTGCCGCTCTTGCTCTCCCATCACGGCTGAAGACTGACCAGGTGGGCCCATGCTGTCACATCCAACACCACGTTCACAGCACCCCCTGTGAGGCTTGGAGACGAGCAGGCACTCACGGACTCTTTTTTAGAGTAAACGTCTAGTCAAAGCTGTGGTCTGTGCGGTGGTCATGTATGGACGTGAGGGATGGACCATAAAGACAGCTGAGCACTGAAGAATTGATACTTTTGAACTGTGGTGTTAGAGAAGACTCTTGAGAGTCCCTTGGTCTGCCAGGAGGTCAAACCAGTCAATCCTAAAGGAAATCAACCCTGAATATTCATTGGAAGGACTGATGCTGATGCTCCAATACTTTGGCCACCTGATATGAAGAGCTGATTTGTTGAAAAAGATCCTGATGCTGGGGACAACTGAAGGTCAGAGGAGAAGAGGATGACAGAGGATGAGACGGTTGGATGGCATCACTGACTCTATGGGCATGAATTTGAGCAAATTCCAGGAGATGGTCAAGGACATGGAAGCCTGGCATGCTGCAGCCCATGGGGCTGCAGAGTCGGATATGAACATAGTGACTGAACAGCAACCACGGTGGAGAGAAACAGGACTTTTGCAAAGAAGGACACTGGACAGCGTCTAACTTGGAGGTGAAGATTTATGTCAATCTTGAGCAAAGTGTTGGCCTCAGACTCCAATTCTCACACCAGCCTACAGGGTAGGTCTCCTCAGTTGCATTACCGCTGAGGGAATGAAACCTTAGGAAGATTCAGGGTTTGCCTGGGATTATTAGTCACCAAAGGATCCAGTCAGGCCTCCAATGGGACGGGCTTAGGTGTTTCCTGCTCTACCTAATTCACACCGAGTTTGAGGGAAAGGGTCAAGTTCAAATGCAGTTCAGACCGTATGAAGAATGGGGACCTAGGCTTCAGATCCACATACCTAGAGCTGTAGTTGCATCTGTGGGAGTTAGTGGGAACACCAGGGAGAGAAGATGTAGACTAGAAAAATTTCCAAAGTGTTTTGGGCTCCTGGTCCACCTTTCACAATTCTTCAAGGTGTGATGTGTCCAGGTGGATCCACACGTCCTTCAGAGGCCCGCCTCTGTAGCTTGTGTTCTCAGTGAGCTCCTGCCTCTGGTGCTGGGCTGCAGGATAAAGTCTAGTGGATGGGGAGAAATCTGAAGAAAGTCAAGCAAGAGTCAGTTTTTCTCCTTCCAGAAATCAGCCATATGAGATCTTTCTTGGCTTACATACCACATTGAGTATCTGATGAAAGCTAAAAGTGTTAGAGAGCATCACCAGCTCAATGGACAGGAGCAAACTCGTGAGATAGTGAAGAACAGGCGAGGCGGCTGTGCTGCAGTCTATGGTCTCACAGACAGTCAGCCACGACTGAGCAACTGAACAACAACAATGATGACAATAAGAACTTCACAGAGAATACACATTCATTTTCACACATGACGTTAGCAGCGTCTTGGTTCCCCTGATCACCCTCCAGAGGTCCCTTGGGAGTCGGAGATGCCAGATTAAGAGCGTTCACCCCCAGGGACTTCCCTGGTAGTGCAGTGGTTGAGATTGTGCCTTACAGGACAGAAGGAGTGGGTTCAGTCCCTGCGGGGGGAACTGAGATCCCACATGCCTGGAGGCCAGAGAGCCAGAACGTAAAGAACAGAAGTGACAGTGCAGCAAAGTCATGAAGACTCTACGTGAAACAAAGAACATCCACCCCAGAAGAGAGATACGAAAGCCTTCCTCAGTGATCAGTGCAAAGAAATAGAGGAAAACAACAGAAAGGGAAAGACTAGAGATCTCTTCAAGAAAATTAGAGATATCAAAGGAACATTTCATGCAAAGATGGGCACAATAAAAGATGGAAATGATATAGGCCCGTAGAGCAGTAGCTATTAAGAAGAGGTGGCAAGAATATACAGAAGAACTATACAAAAAAGATCTTCATGACCTAGATAACCATAATGGGGTGATCACTCACCTAGAGCCAGACATCCTGGAATATGAAGTCAAGTGGGCCTTAGGAAGCATCTCTACGAACAAAGCTAGTGAAGGTGATGGAATTCCAGTTGAGCTAGTTCAAATCCTAAAAGAGGATGCTGTGAAAGTGTTGCACTCAATATGCCAGCAAATTTGGAAAACTCAGCAGTGACCAGAGGACTGGAAAAGGTCAGTTTTCATTCCAGTCCCAAAGAAAGGCAATGCCAAAGAATGCTCAAACTACCATACAATTTCACTCATTTCACACGCTAGCAAAGTAATGCTCAAAATTCTCCAAGCCAGGCTTCAACAGTACGTGAACCATGAACTTCCAGATGTTCAAGCTGGTTTTAGAAAAGGCAAGAGGAACCAGAGATCAAATTGCCAACATCTGCTGGATCATCAAAAAAAAGCAAGAGAGTTCCAGAAAAACATCTATTTCTGCTTTATTTTTTTACTTTGCCAAAGCCTTTGACTGTGTGGATCATAACAAACTGCGGAAAATTCTTAAAGATATGAGAATACCAGACCACCTGACCTCCCTCCTGAGAAATCTGTATGCAGGTCAAGAAGCAACAATTAGCACTGGACATGGAACAACAGACTGGTTCCAAATTGGGAAAGAAGTACATCAAGGCTGTATATTATCACCCTGCTTATTTAACTTCTATGCAGAGTACATCATGAGAAACGCTGGACTGGAAGAAGCACAAGCTGGAATCAAGATTGCTAAGAGAAATATCAATAACCTCAGATATGCAGATGATACCACCTTATGGCAGAAAGTGAAGAACTAAAGAGACTCTTGGTGAAAGTGAAAGAGGAGAGTGAAAATGTTGGCTTAAAACTCAACATTCAGAAAACCAGGATCATGGCATCTGGACTCATCATTTTATGGCAAATAGATGGGGAAACAATG
Organism: Madoqua kirkii; assembly: GCA_006408675.1. NCBI lineage: Eukaryota > Metazoa > Chordata > Mammalia > Artiodactyla > Bovidae > Madoqua > Madoqua kirkii. Next base: position 74,266 of record SJYC01070464.1, read on the forward strand.
GAAACAGTGACAGACTTTATTTTTTCGGCTCTAAAATCACTGCAGATGGTGATTGCAGCCATGAAATTAAAAGACACTTGTTCCTTGGAAGAAAAGTTATGACCATCCTAGACAGCACATTTAAAAGCAGAGACATTACTTTGCCAACAAAGGTCCATCTAGTCAAAACTATGGTTTTTCTAGTAGTCATTTATGGATGTGAGAGTTGGACCACAAAGAAAGCTAAGTGCTGAAGAACTGATGCTTTTGAACTGTGGTGTTGAAGACTCTTGAGAGTCCCTTGGTCTGCAAGGAGATCCAATCAGTCCATCCAAAAGAAGATCAGTCCTGAATATTCATTGGAAGGACTGATGCTGAAGCTGAAACTCCAATACTTTGACCATCTGCTGTGAAGAGCTGACTCATTGGAAAAGCCCCTGATGCTGGGAAAGAATGAAAACAGGAGGAGAAGGGGATGACAGAGGTTGAGATGGTTGGATGGTATCACCGACTTGATAGACATGAGTTTGAGCAAACTCCAGGAGTTGGTGATGGACATGGAGCCCTGGTGTGCTGCAGTCCGTAGGGTTGCAAAGGGTTGGACATGACTGAGTGACTGAATTGAACTGAACTGAATCTGAGATCTTTTCCAGTAACACTGGAGAAGGGTTGTGTCTGGACACTTTCTTGATCAGTGTTCCCAAGTGTATCAGAAAGAAATATTATAAACTGAATTAAGTCTGTGCACGCCACATTCCACAGCAGAGTTCAGGTGGTATTGAATACCCTTTTTCATTTTTAAGAGAATGCTGTTCGGCTGTTCATGGAGAAAGGGTGATGGAGGTCAGCAGTGCAGAGTGGACATCAGCCTCCGTGTGCGCTGGGGCTGTGTGCTCTGAGCTCGTGGACACTGGGCCCGTCTACACTGCAGGATCAGGATCAGCATGATGGAGTGCCAAAAAGGCCCCTTGCGGCCTGTTTCAGAGTGCACCCTTTGAGTCTGTTTCTTTCAGTGACGTTGTGAATTCCTTCATTCCATCTTTTACGACCTTTCCCATGTTGCTTACTTCCGGTAGAAAGCAACGAGCTGGGGTCAAATGAGCTCAGGAGACAGAGCCTGCCCCTCGGGGCCACCTGGCTGTCATCAGAGGTATGGGTGTTACTTTCAAGAGGTATTTAAACCTCAGTTTTCCAGAGAGTGTCTATTACATGTTATATCTACAGGTGCCCTAAAGAGAGCAAAGCATCTTTTAGGATAGTTATATAAACATAACTATTTATAAATAAGAGGTTGGAGGAACTCAGATCGGTGATTGTAGGGCTTGACGGCGAGGAAGGGAGAGAGGAGTTGTTTCCACCCAGCACAATCCCCACTCATTTTGGGGAACTTGGCCCATCTGTCTTTTATTCTGTTTCTTGCTCCCCACAGGAGCCACCCCGACAGGCCCCCACGAGCTCACTGGTTGGCTCATGTGGGCTGGGCCTTCCGTGGGCACTTTGACTCAATGTGGGCAAGAGTGCTTCATGGGGTTTTGGATTTGGAACAGAGGAAGAGAAGTCAGTCCCTCCCGGAGCTTGGAGTTGAGACCCGCAGCTGTGGCTCCTGTTGTGTGGGCTGGAGAACTGAAGGGACCTGGTAGGGAGGTGGGTGACGGAATGAGACTCCAGAGGCTGCAAGGTTCCCCCAAGATTCATCAGCTGCCGAAGTCTGGATGGATTGTTTTGGGGGAGGGGTGGTGATCAGGTCACTCTTTACTGAAACACAACACACGTGCCGGGGGAAGTCCAGGGATGTCTCTAGAACAGGAGAGACCCCCACCCTCTTCCGCTACAGGTTCACCCCGGCCTGTGTGAGCCAGTGCCCCACTGCTGTGTGGGTGAGGGTGTAGGCCTGCTGGTCTAGGTGGGGACCTATCAGGTACATCTAGCTCAGCCATGGTGGGGCCCAGGCCACAGGCAGAACCATCTCCTTCTGCACTCGGCCGTGCCTGGCCGCCGCTGGTGTCCTTCAGCCCTCCTGACATGCAGCAGGGAGACCTGGATGGGAGATGTAAATAGTTCATGATCGAGCTGACAGGCAAAAGGAGCAGATGGTACCTCCAGTCCACGTGGCCTGTGAGCTCACTGTGGGCCAAGGCTGGATGCAATTTTACTGTTGAGTTCCTGAGCAACCCCAGGATTAAAAGAAAAATACACCCCTAGGTGAATTCCCTGGTGGTCCTGTGGTCCAGACTCCATGCTTCCATTGCAGGGGACACAGGTTCGATCCCTGCTCTGGGAACAAAGATCCCATGTGGCCTGCAGTGTGTCTAAAAAAATAACAACAAAAACATATGCCCCTTTTTCTAACTTATACGACTTTGAGTTTGGTTTCTGTTATATGCAACCCCAAAAATTCTCACTGTGGAAACCTTAAGAGATTCAGGGCCAGGTCAGTCCAGGGCATAACCCCAGCTTAAATGAGGGGAACACTACTCCTCCTGGGCGCAGAGCAGAGGTGCAGGTCTCTGAATCACTGAAGGCGAGACCGGAAACTTAGAGACGGGATGTTACAGAGGCTGCAGAAGGCCAGGAAGGGGCTGGCCATCTGGCCTTAAAAAATGTGTTCAGACAAGGACTCTCCGGAATCTAGCCTCAGCCCAGAGCACAGTCCCGAGAGCCCTCTCTTTCTCTTTTGGTAGAAGAATGTCTTATTAGGCACATTCCCTTTGTGAACCAACGTGTCCTTGTGTTTTTCTTTTTTTCCTACATAACTGATATTCCTGAATATGGCAATCACAGTGCTAAGGGCATTGATTAGGGATATCATAAATGGGACTTCCTTGGTGGCCCAGATGGCAAAGAATCCACCTGCAATGCAGGCAACCAGGTTCTGTCCCTGGGTTCAGGAAGGTCCCCTGGAGAAGGAAGTGGCAGTCCACTCCAGTATTCTTGCCTGGAGAATCCCACGGTTAGAGGAGTCTGGTGAACTATATAGTCCATGGGGTCACAGAGAATCACATGACTTAGTGACTAAAGCTAATGACTCAATAGTAGAACTAGGGTTCTAAGAAAGCTTCAGATGCAAAGACTCAAGGCTAAGAATATTCAGTGGATGTGAGTTATAGGTGACAGATTCCAGCTCACATAAGGAAAAAGGAAAAACAATTTCAAACCATGGAAATACTTGTGGTCTCGGAAAAAAATGTGAGGTATGCCCAGCATCTGGCCACACCAAATAGACTTTTTCCTGCTGACATTCTACCCATCGTCTTCCCACGAGGCTATTGGGAGACCTAGGAGAGGTGTGATCTCGTCCCACCTGCTCCTAGGGGAAGCTGGAGGGTCAGCATGTCCTCATTTCCCCTCCTCCAAAGAGACGCTTTCATTATTAAATGACGAGACTGAAGCCCAGGGAGAGGAGAGTGTTTGTGATGGTCCTCTGGGTGAGAGCACAGCCTGGATAAGGGATGAGACTCCCGAAGTTCCAGACCGCGCTCCCCACATTACTGTGCTTTATAAAGAACCTGTCATAGGTTCCCAAGGAAACTTAATTTGCTTTAGAGGAAGGTGACGGTTGTAAGCCACGCACTCCTTAACTGGGAATTAATTAGTAGATAAGAGCTTTCCAGCTTCCAGAATGGAAGAGGCTATAATAATACTACTGGTTGTGACTTGGTGTTAGAGAAACACTGCTCACCAGTGTTCCCAGAGTTCTGCGTAAATATTAACTCCTTAATCTTCCTGTTGGCCCCACAAGACAAAATTCTTTTTTAACCTGGGAATTACACTTCTGCTCCCATTCGATTCAACGCCATCTTAAGAGTAGAAACTCATAAAGCAAAACACAATAACTAGAAATAAACCAGAAAATTGAGCTAACATGAGGAAAATGATCCCAGCTGAGTATTTTCTACAAGAAGGTGCTGACTTTGGCATTAATATCCTCGGTTACAAAGGCAAAAGGAAGTACGATTTCCACTTTTCATGCATGTACCCAGGACGGAGTAGTTTTATTTCCACTTTGCTATCGAAGAAACACAGGAATTTATCTAACATGAGTTCCTAAGCCAATGATTTGGCATTTTTTCCCTTGGTTTACTTGTATCTAGAACCAAGGTGGTAACGGGTGATGCCCACTTCCTAGGGAAAGCAGGATTATGCTAACGGAAATTTAAGTATCGTCACCAGCCCAACGCCATGCAGACAAGCCCTTCAGAGGGGTGAGGGGAAGTAGTAAAATTTGGCTTTGTGGTAATAGTCATTATTTGCACCAGCTCATATTGTTCCTGATTTTCCAGAATCTTCTTCAGAAATCGTCTGTCACCTAAGCTCAGTTCCTCGTGACTCGGCTCCATTGGTGTACCTTCTCTTTGGGCTTTGCCTCTCGTTGTGGTAGGTGACCCCTCACCAAGGCCCCCATGCCCGAGTGCCAGGCCCCCACCCTGCAGGCCTATCCCATGTCGCCAGAGCACTGGGATAAGATGGAGGGTGTCTCACAGAAACTCCACAGGGACGCAGGTTAATAGACTTGTTACTGAGCAGGGAATCGGCAGCCAGGGACTCCCTGATTTCGCTTCATCTGCTTTCCATTCTTGCAACGCTGCCTCTTCTGGCACCAGTGACCATAAGGTATCATGAGAAAAGTGACAGACTGATCAGTTAATTTTTATAAAACACTTTTTAAAGTGAATATGAAAGTAATATAGTTCTTTGAAAACGTAGGAAAAGCATAACAAGAATACAGATGATTATGAAAATACCTGCAATCACGCCAGAGATGTAGAGGCCCTGGGAGTGTGTTGCTTTAACCTTTCTTTGAGAATAAACCTTGCTGTTTAGCTGCAAGTGGGCAGTTAGTTTGCCCTTGGGACCTGCCTGAGTGTTGGAGACAAGACCACTGTCTTCTTGGGTGGTTGTTTTTGTTGTTTTTAGTTGCTAAGTTGTGTCTGATTTTTTTGTGACCCAGTGAACTGTAGCCTGTCAGACTCCTCTCTCCATGGGATTTCCCAGGCAAGAATACTGGAATGGGTTTCCATTTCCTTCTCCAGGGCATCTTCCCAACCCAGGGATTAAACCAGGTGGTCTCCTAGGAAAAAAATGAATGGCCTCCAAAAGTGATGTGTTTCATATATAAAATCAAAAGGAAGCAACAGTAAGTGAGCAGGAGGCTGAGGGTGATCATTCTAAGAAAAAGTCACAGACTCTTGCTGGAGGTCTGAGCAAAGTGCACCTTGATAAAGAAAATGTGGTACATGCATGTGATGGAATACCACTCAGCCCTAAAAAAGAGATGACGCCACTTGCAGCAGCAGGGATGGACCTAGCGATTATCACATGAAGTGAGCTAAGTCAGAAAAAGAAGGACAAATACTGTGTGACAACGCTTACATACGTGATCTAATGTAAGACACAAGTGAACGTATCTAGGAACAGAAATAGAGAACAGACATGTTGCTGCCAAGGGGAGAAGTGGGGCGGGATGGAGGGGGACTTGGGGTTAGCAGATGGAAACGACTATAGGGTGGATAAACAACAAGGTCCTACTCTATATTCACTATCGTGTGAGAAACCATAATGGAAAAGGATGTAAAAAATAATGCATACATACGTGTGTAACTGATCACCTCGTAGTACAGTGGGAATGAACAGAAGGCTATGAATCAACTATACTTCAGAAGAACAACAAGCAGCAAAGACTGCCTTAGAAGGTGTCAAGTGGCTTGGTGAATCTTGGGGCTGATATATTTCATAGTAGGAAGAAGCACCGTATTGTTTCACTGGATCACAGAGTGACAGCTTCTGTAGTGGGGATGGTTAAGCAGAAGCCCCTGAAACAGCATCCTACCCCCACACCCCAAGGTAGCAAATAAAATAACATCACAGACTGTGGTGGAAGGAGGTGCAGGAAGCATTAGTACATCATCAAAGACCTATCAGAGAAGGCGATGGCCCCCAACTCCAGTGCTCTCGCCTGGAGAATCCCAGGGACGGAGGAGCCTGGTGGGCTGCAGTCCATGGGGCCGCAAAGAGTTGGACACGACTGAGCGATTTCACTTTCACTTTTCACTTTCATGCATTGGAGAAGGAAGTGGCAACCCACTCCAGTACTCTTGCCTGGAAAATCCCAGGGACGGGGGAGCCTGGTGGGCTGCCATCTATGGGGTTGTACAGAGTCGGACACGACTGAAGCGACTTAGCAGCAGCAGCAGAGACCTATACTGTAGGAGTGGCAATTTCCGTCCTAATTCCATTTAATTCGCTAGTCTGGCTCCTGCAGAAACAACACAGATCTGGAGAGTAACTCTCGCCTACTCCAGTTTCAACCAAGAGGGAGCCCCATTGCAGCTGCTGCGCTGGATCTGGTATCGTCGCTAGAGGAGTTAATACAGCCTCGGCACACGCTGCACAACCCTTGACTTGGGTGAATGTATTCTTTTCTATCTCAATCAGAAAAGAGGATCAGAAGCCATTCATATATACCTGTTACAGACACCATTATGCACTCACAGTTTTCCCCACGAGTTGTATTAACTCTTCTAGGGTGTGGTGCATCCCTCCTTCTAGAAACTGCCAGCCCCCAAAGTGCTGAAATGGTCTGTGAGGAATACGGGATACACCGGTTTGGAGGTGGTGATCTGAGGATGGGGTTCAGTGTGTGCCCTAAGTCAGACTCTGTCACTGCGGTTAGAAGGCTGCATCCTGGACCCAAGCAGAAGCAGGGGTGCCCTCTCTTACCCTGATTTTCAGAGCCCCGCCTGGGGCTGGGGGTCCTTGTCCCTACATCTCTGAGCTTCTCAAGATGAGACATTCTGGCCCCTGGACAGGGTTCACTCTTGCCGGGAGCTGCATTGAGCTGCAAGCTTGCCGACTGCTTTGAACCCCTTCTGTCCAAAAGTCAGCAAGCAAGAGGAGTCTTCATCTTGGCGGGAAGGAGAGACCTGGATATGCTGGGCTGTGGGGGAGACAGCGCGCTGTGGCACCACAGGGCAGGGAGGGACACTCGAGGAACCCCGAGGGCTCACATGGGCACCCCTTGGCGATTCCTCGAAGGAAAAAAAAATCTCATTTTTCAAAATGATACAAATGAACTTATTTACAAAACAGGAAGAGACTCACAGACTTAGAAATGACTTTACGGTTGCTGAGGTGAGAGATGGTTAGGGAGTTTGGGGCGGTCGTGTACATGCTGCTATATTTACAATGGATCACCAGCAAGGACCTACGGTACAGCCCGGGGAGCTCTGCTCCATGCTCTGTGGCAGCCTGGATGGGAGGGGTTGCGGGGGGAGAAGATACATGTGTATGTCGGCTGAGTCCCTTGGTTGTTCACCTGAGACCATCACCACATCGGTAATTGGCTGTATCTCAATGCAAAATAAAATGTTTTGTTTTTTTTCAAATCTCACTTTTCATCAATGTTAACTTCTGCATGAATTAAAAAGTGAAAGAAATCAAATATAAAAAGCTGGAAGAAATGAAACTGACAAAGGTAGAGAAGAACCTTAAAAGTGACGAAAGAAGCCAACTTATTTACATAAACGAAAACAGAAAATCATGAATGTCAAAAAAAAGGCAAAAATAAAAAGTAAAACAATAGATTGGGACAAAACAATTGTAACATATACCAAACGTTTGTTTTCTGATGTTGGAGCTGTGAATATTTTCTATTTTCCATGTTTTCTCCAATGTGGCTATGTAATTCTCCCAAGAAGTATACACACATACATACATACATACATATATATATATATATATATATTCATTTTAAAGAGGGAGGAAGTAAAACATAGCATTTTTGCTTTTCCTGAAGTAAACAAAACTGGAAGTTTAAATAAATTTTGAGGTTAAAAAAACCTCCAGAACCTTTTTAAAGAATCTATTTGTATACTACCTCCAAATGCTATCAACATTGGATTAAAACACAGCATTTCCAGTTTGATTTACTTCCCTTTCTAGAGAGCAGATGGAAGGCACTTGCGTCACGCGCATTTTGTGCTCCCTCTCCGTCCCAACAGCAGTGAGGAGAACTCTGCATGGAGACTCGGCCCGTAAACATTTCAGGAAACCTAACGTGGGGTTAGAATCTTCACTGTTCTTTAGCTAAACAGACGGTAACCAGTGACCGCATGGCAAGGCGGGGATTTTAATTTGATTGGTGAACTACAGCAAAGCCCCCACCCTTCTTGGCAAGGACAGTGCGCCTGCTTTTCAGACACAAAGGGCTCGAGTGGGAACCTACAATTTCCATTTCTCTTTACTGAGAATCTGTTTTCCCAAGGGTAATGGCTGAGTTAAGTCATCCTGCAAGAGTGGCTCATTAATTGAATTCCCTACTAGGCTGACTCCAGGGCCCAGGAAGCCTAGAGCCGGGATTAGCAGCGGGGTGTTCACGGTTTCCAGGACTGAAATGATGGTCAGACTGAAGGAGTGCCACTCAGGCAGAGAGGGGCACCACCTGCCCAGGACTGCCTCCGTACGTTTCATCTGCACAGTGACAAGGACCAGCCGGCGGAACACGCACGCTGCAAATCACAGGAGGCCCTCCGGACTCAGAGACTCAAAGCCTGCCGTTTGGGAATTAGGATGGATGCTTTTTGAAGAGACCAGGCAGTTGGTGCTAATGAATCCCAGCCGCTAATTCCAAGGAGCGAGGGACAGTCTGGGGCAGCTTAAAGCACCACAGACCCACTAGCTGCCTTTGTGCCAACTTGCTACCCAGCTTGTCCTTGGAGGCAGCAAAGCAGTTCTGCTCGTGTCTAGCCCCCGGCTCATCGTGCGTGCGTGATAATTTGCTTCTGTCGTGCCTGACTCTTTGTGACCCCATGGACTGTAGCCCACCAGGCGCCTCTGTCCCTGGATTTCTCCAGGCAAGATTACTGGAGTGGGTTGCCATGCCCTGTCCAGGGGATCTTCCTGACCCAGGGATCGAACCTGAGTCTCCTGCACTGGCAGGCGGGCTCTCAGCCACTGGCGCCTCATCCCTGCAGGTCCCCGAGGTGTGAACCGGGTGTCCTCTGTGATGTGGCTGACAGGGGTGTGGCTGGCAGGAACACATTGCCCAGGGAGCAAACACGTCTCTTGCCCCCTGATGAGCCTAAGCTCTATCCTAATGTGGGTTTTCACAATAAATGAGCCCTCTCTGTCTGCCAGCTGCTCTCTGAATCATCTTCTCCTCCTCAGGTTAGCCAGAGTTCCTACATCGTTCAAGTCACTGGTCACATTCAAAATACATGCATTTTATGATGGTCGTCAAACGGTGATTTTTTTCCTCTAATTTCCTGTTCCTTTGTTGGCCTTTTACTGTAAGGAGGAGATTTTTCCTCCCCCCTTTGTTTTGTCTGTCAGTATTTAATTACTAGTTGCTTTGGTGCTCAGAAGGTCCCAGATTTGGCTCTTGGGAGTGCATTCAGGATGGTTCCATGCCCTTTGACTTGTTTCATCCTTCTTAGGGCAGACCTTGTGGTCAAAAGAAGATATTTCAAGCTGCTTCCCCAGATCTGGTTTTGAATCTTTTCCATCTTCAGACCTGAAAACAGCTCTTACTCTAAGGGCCCCAGTTCCTTTCACCAGGGAAAGAGTTTTAGAAATCAAGACCCGGATGACAGGTTGGCTCATTACCACTTGGTACTATTGCTTCTGGGCCCTCCTTAGGAGACAGAGAGAAGTAAATATATCAGTATTCATCCACCCATCCAGCTATCCATCTAGTGTTTATACTGATGCTTCCAGTATGTCACTTCAGGGTTCACTTTAACTTTCGATCTTTCTGTATTTTTAATTTCCTTCTCAGATAATGAGAAACCTGGCTCCTGTGATTCACAATACATGTCCGTATTTCTTCGGTGCAGGAGTGTATTGTTTAAAAAGTGCTAACGTGTATCAGTGAGAAGAACACAGCTTACAGCTAGCGTCCGTGTTTGCTGACTGCTCTTTCAGTCTCTAGCCCGAAGATGTAGAGTCAAATATTGCGTTGAAATGCTATTAAGTTTGTTCTCCTTCTTCACCTTTCAGTGTGGTTACGTTCGCCTGAAATCACACCGTAGTTGAGTTCATTGGTAAGTTAAGTTCAGTCTGCACTTGACCGTTTCTTGATCTCACTCTAATTCATCTTGCGTTTTGAACAATAGCTATTTCGTTGGCGGTGGAGGGTCTTCTGTCTTGATTGTGGCATGTGGGGCTGGCATGAGCGCTCTTCATGGTGGCATGGGGGATTTACTTCTCTGACTAGGCGCTGAACCCAGGTCCCCTGCACTGGGAGTGCGGTGTTAGCCACTAGACCATTAGGGAAGTCCCTTTAGAGATTGTAAGTATATGGGACATTAATGCGGTCCCCAAAGTCATAACTGGCTTGTAGGTATACTCCTTCCCCATACTTTTTACCCCATCCTGTGGAGGTATCCAGTGTATTAATATCACTCTCCTTCCTGTGTCTCTTTCTGCACGAATGAGCAGAGACACTACATTTTTTTGTTCTTCCTTTATTCCTACGCAGAAGATGCGCATTACATTTTCTTTTTCTAATGTAGTATCTTCTGGAAATCCCTCCACATCATTTGATGGAGATCATTGTTATTCTTCTCTGCAGCTGAGTAGCACTCTGCCATTGGACGTACCATACTATACCCACTCTCCTGGTACGAGCATCAGGGTTGTTCCCAATTACAAACAGTGCTGCCGTGAATAGCCTTGTCTTCATACGTCAGTTTGCCAGATCACAAGGTGAACACACATCTGTCGTTCTGTTAGATCTTTCCAAATTCCCCCAGAAGGACTGTGTCGGTTTGCATTCTCAACAGCAACATAGGGGAGAGCCCGTTTCCTTGCGGTTTCACCAATTGAATGTTCTGTGATCCTTCTGAACTTTTGTCAGTCTGATAGACGAGAAATGAAATCTCTGGGTAGCTTTAATTTGTATTTCTCTGATGGGTGAGACTGAAAACATTAGCCCGTTAGCAGTCATTTTCATAAATGACAACACGTTTGTTGTACGTGCCTTTTGCCCATTTTCTATAAGGTTTTTGGTAACTTTCCTTTCAATTATTAAGAATTCTTTATAATAGGGATATTACCTCTTGTCCTTGATATATCTTGTGAGTAGCCCTAAATGTCATTTGTCCTTTAGTTTTATTTATGGTGATTTTTTTTTCTTTGCAAAAGTTAAAAAAAAATTTATGGAGCCAAGTTTATCATTCTTTACTTTCATTGTTTTTCCATCTTGTATGATAGCTACCAAGCTTGTACTCCACTGTGGTGAAAGAGAATTACCCTGTGTTTGCATGTACACGGCTCCATGTTTGCACATTCAGATCCACTTGGAGCCTATTCTGGCACATGGTGTGAGATTTGTATCTGGTTTTATTTTTTCCCAATAGTTACTTGGTTGTCCTAGGCTGTATATTGGCACCCTGCTTATTTACTTACATGCAGAGTACATCATGTGAGATGCTGGGCTGGATGAAGCACAAGCTGGAATCAAGATTGCCGGGAGAAATATCAATAACCTCCGATATGCAGATGACACCACCCTTACGGCTGAAAGTGAAGAGGAGCTAAAAAGCCTCTTGATGAAAGTGAAAGAGGAGAGTGAAAAAGTTGGCTTAAAACTCAATATTCAAAAAACTAAGATCATGGCATCCAGTCCATCACTTCATGGCAAATAGATGGGAAACAAAGGAAGCAGTGACAGATTATTTTCTTGGGCTCCAAAATCACTGCAGATGGCGACTGCAGCCACGAACTTAAAAGACGCTTACTCCTTGGGACAAAAGCTATAACCAACCTAGATAGCATGCTAAAAAGCAGAAACATTACTTTGCCAACAAAAGTCCGTCTAGTCAAGCCTATGGTTTTTTCCAGTAGTCACGTATGGATGTGAGAGTTGGACCATAAAGAAATCTGAGCACCGAAGAATTGATTCTTTTGAACTGTGGTGTTGGAGAAGACTTTTGAGAGTCCCTTGAACTGAAAATCAACCCTGAATATTCATTGGAAGAACTGATGCTGAAGCTCTAGTACTTTGGCCACCTGATGTGAAGAACGGGCTCATTGAAAAAGACCCTGATGCTGGGGAAGATTGAAGGCAGGAGGAGAAGGGGATGACAGAGGATGAGATGGTTGGATGGCATCACCAACTCAATGGACATGAGTTCAAGCAAGCTCTGGGAGTTGGTGATGGCCAGGGAAGCCTGGTGAGCTGCAGTCCATGGAGTCACAAAGAGTCGGACACAACTGAGCTACTGAACTGAACTGAGTTGTCCTAGCACTTCATTAAAAAGTTTATTTTCCTCTGGCAATTTGAAACACTAACTTTTTCACACACCACATTTCCATACGTGCTTGAGTCTGTTTCTGGACTTCTAATTTGATCCCACCTGTCCATCCACCTACTCGTGCCCTAGCATGACAGTGGCCCTACAGCATGCTCTCACATGTGGAGAGTGATTTTGTCCTTGTGTCCCATCATAGATTTTTGTCCTTGTATTTTTCTAGCTATTCTTGCACATTTAATTTTCCACATGGTCATCGGTGTCAACTTTCCAGCTTCATAAAACTGCTTGTTGGTATTAATTAATATTTATCAAGTTTTATTTATTACTTTAATTAAATAAAATTTATATTTATTAGCATTTATTAATATTCATTTATTTATAAATTAACTTGGGGAGAACTGAGATTTTTATGACATTGAATTATCCTATTCAACCCACAAACTATTGCCTGCTTCTCAGATACTCTGGGAAGTTGTGTTAATTGGGTCTCTGGGAAGCAGATGCTGCCAGAGAGTTAGGAATGGGAGAGGTTAGCTGGGCAATGGTGTTTGTGAAAGTGACTAAAAATAGTGATATGACTGTATCCAACGCAGGGAAGTAGGGGTGTTGATGGAATGAGATGCATCGTAACAGATGGCCAAGAGAAACTGAAAGTCAACAGATATATCAGAATTGAATGGCAGGGACTCCCCCGGCAGTCTAGCAGTTAAGACTCTGTGCTTCTAAACGCAGAGGGTGTGGGTTCAATCCCTGGTCAGGGAATTAAAATCCCACATGTGGTATGGTGTGGCCAAAAAATACACCCTCAAACAGCAAAAAATCCATTAGAACTGAAAGGTATACAGAGAGGAATAACATGCTGCTGCTGCTGCTAAGTCACTTCAGTCGTGTCCGACTCTGTGTGACCCCACAGACCGCAGCCCACCAGGCTCCCTGTCCCTGGGGTTCTCCAGGCAAGAACACTGGAGTGGGTTGCCATGAGGACTAACATACAGAGGGACTAACCATCAGAAGAGAAGAACAAAAGCTTAGGTGGTGGAGCCTTTGGAGCAAGAGCTGGGGAGGAAAAGTCTAGAATTTTGCTCTGGTAGTTCAGTCACTAAGTTGTGTCCGACTCTTACGACCCGGTGGGTTGCAGCCCACCAGGCTCCTCCGTCCATGGGATTTTCAGCGCTTGCCTTTTGCTTGTGTCTTTAGACATCGGCTCCAACAGTGCTCTCACTGAAGCCTTAAGGGGTTATCTACTAGGGGGTTATTTTTGGCCATTATTCATCTGTTTAGAAATCTATATCTTTAACTTATTTGTTGTTTCACAAAATAAAACCTGCTCATGGTTTAAATAACATATGGAGGCAAGAATACTGGAGTGGGTTGCCATTGCCTTCTCCAGGGGATCTTCCCAAACCAGGGACCAAATCCAGGTCTCCTGCATTGCAGGCAAATTCTTTACCGAGTCAGCCACCAGGAAAGCCCCTGCAGCCTTTTGCTATAATCTTTATTTATTGCTTTTTTATGTGGTCTTTTAAAAAATATTTTGATTTATTTAAACTGTGAGCAGGTTTTATTTTGTGAAACAACAAATAAGTTAAAGATATAGATTTCTAAACCGATGAATAATGGTCAAAAATAAGCCCTTAGTAGATAACCCCTTAAGGCTTCAGTGAGAGTACTGTTGGAGCTGATGTCTAAAGCCGCAAGGGAAAGGCAAGCGCTGAAAAAAAGAGGGCAGATGAAGGAAATGGTTAATTTGGAAGCCGGTTTAAATGCCAGGAGTGAAATTTATTCCATGCATCAGTGTTCTAAAGTGAGAGGAGGATTTGTCAGCCCGCATCAGCTGGCTTCTTAATTACATCCTTGCCGATCCAAGACCCATGGAAGCGTCAATCACCCTTATCCATGAAGTCATTCCCAGGACAAAAAAGCCATTATTTAACTAGCATCTTTTATTTATGGAGGCTGTAGAGATGTCAGTGGACAAAACAGCCAGTTAAATGGGAGGAAAAAAACCCACAGCTTCTCCAAAGGCTGTTTTGCTTATCATTGTTTTGCTTATTATTTTTTGAAGCTCACGGGCTATTTTGATGTCAGGTAGCTGCAGCCTCAGAATCCCTAACGGCTTGAGGTGGAGCGGTGTCAGTGGAGCTGGGCAGCTGTGGCTGGTGCTGTGGGAATCACATGCTCCCAGCTGGGGTGGTGTCAATCAAGCAGGCTCAGACGTAACGCAGGACGACACCGTGCCGGCCACCAGGGCCATTTAATAACCATCTTCCTTCTCCCTAGTGTCAATCATTTTACAACCGACTCAGGAAGAGTCAGCATCTGCAAGTTCACGCTGGGTGCAGGGGGCTGATTAATTGAACATATCCCCTATATATTCCAAACAGGGCCGATAGATTTATTTCAGGCTCTGACATCAATCAGTTTTTGCAGCAAACGCCTGGAGTGCAGTTCGAAAAGAGTTTTGCTCATTTCACTTCATACAATGTCCTCTGGGTTCATCTGTGTTGTTGCAAATACCAGATTCCTTCTTTTTTATTTTATATTTTTAATAAAGCATATATATTTAGAGCAGACAGCATGGTGATTGGCACACATATACTATTGACAGTTACTAAGGTCAAGGTAGTTAACGCAGCTTCTCCTCACACTGGTGTGTGTCGCGAGCGCACCTGAAATTTGATCTAAATGAGCAAATTTCCAGTACGTAAGACCGTATTACCTATGAGTTATCATGCTGTACATGAGAGCTCTAGACACATCCATCCGACATGACTGCACCTTTGAGTCCTTTCACCAAGAATTCCCTTCTTTTTTAAGGCTAATATTTAATATTCCACTGTAGAAAAAGATTTTTATATTAAGAAAAGATACAATCCAGATGCATTTGCCCTAGAAGCTTTTACATACCAAACACAGCTACTTAGTATAGAAAGTGCATGAGAATTAAAAGGAGAACCTGATCGAACTATACTGGATGATAACATCACCCTCATGGTTTGACAGATCAAAAACGGTGATGCAGGTACTTGAAAGATACAGTTACCAAGCACACAGATGCATAATATACTTGATTTTCTTAAACTGGAGTATAATTGCTTGATGATGTTGTGTTAGTTTCTGCTTTACTAGGAAGGGAGTCAACCGTGTGCACACATAGGCCCCCTCCCTGTTGGATCTCCTTCCCTCCCCCTAGGTCATCACAGAGCACAGAGCTGAGCTTCCTGTACTTTACAGCAGCTCCCCACTAGGTGTCTGCTTTACCTATGGCAGTGTATAGACGTCAGCCCTCGTCTCCCAGTTCCTCCCGCTCTCTCCTTCCCCTGCGGAGTCCAGGACATGGAAACAATCTAACTGTCCAATGGCAGGTGAATGGACAAAGAAGATGTGGTGCAGATATACAAAGGAATACTACTCAGCCACTAAACGGAACGAAACAGGGTCATTTGTAGAGACATGGATGGACCTAGAATCTAACGAATATACGTGGAATCTAGAAAAATGGTACAGATGAACCTTTTTCCAATGCAGGAATAGAGACGCAGACAAAGAGACAGGACTTGTGGATATAATGTACTTTAATGTTAATTCTATCCAATATTACTGAATACCGGCTTGCTCTTCTATACCAGGAAATTAACAAAGAATAAGACAAACATTTCTGGTCCTCAAGGAGCTGGTGGCAAGCTGGCTGTATGGGTCAGATCTGCTCTGTGGGGCTGGCTGCCTCTAAGTTGTGAGGGAGATAAGGAAATAGACTTTGGGGTGGCCAGGGTGGGCTACATAATTTTCAGGATCTCACACCAAATGAAAACCTGGAGCATCTTGCTCACAAGGCAAGGGGAAAGGTTTTCCTTCCTTCTGTATTCTCTCTCCATTTTATTTATTTATTATGTTTTACTGGAAAAGGTCCATTTTATTTTTAAAAAATTTTTATTACTTTAATTTAAAATTTTTTATCATTTTAATTTTTAATATAAATTTATTTATTTTAATTGGAGGTTAATTACTTTACAAGATTGTATTGGTTTTGCCATACATCAACATGAATCCGCCACAGGTATACATGTGTATTCTCTCTATATATATGTCATCATGTTTTTTATTTGCTATTTAAAGTCAGAGATAGGGATGCTCGTGAAGAAAGTGCCGACATCCCCAGTGCCTGGCCCTGCCCTGACTCAATGTGTGGGGTGTATTTTCTACCTGTGCCCAGGTGCTCAAGTGCAGTTGGGGGGCTGGAGGAGAAGATGGCTGAGAATCTTTGGTGGGGCAGCTAGGGGAGGGATGTGAGCAGTACACACTTCATTGTCCTATTGGACTTCCTTTACAAAACACAGACTCAAAGAGAAAAATATGAGAAATTTTAACTCAAATGACTGCAGAGTTTTAACCCCCAGGCGAGGCCCCCTTCTGAGGGCATATCTCTGTGTGATCCGGCGCCCAGGAAGGCAGCTCTGTTTATGGTGTCTATACCAGCAGCAGACAGAGGGGCAGGGGCAGGAGTGGACGCCAGGAGGTCAGAGCCAGGGCGACGGCCGCCTGGTCCTGAGGGAAGGCAGTCCATCTCTCGGAACTGTTACCAGCCTTGCAAACTGCCGAGTTAGGGATTGGTCCTAACCCAGAGGGTAACAACCCAAGGCATGTGGGCTACATCTGAAAAGACAGTGCTAGAAATTCCTCAACAGTATCCTGATATTTTTGATCTTACTTGTTCATTTGGAATTAAGACTGAAGGGTAGTTTTGCCTAGAATATGTAACAGGAAAAATGAATACCAGCATAGTAGGCCCTTTCTATTCTATGTTATGTTTGGAAGTCAGTGGCATCATCATAAATGTCAATCTGAAAAGTATTTTTAAGGAGATATTAATATGTGTTAATAAGTCTTTTTGAAATCTCCTAGTATCACTTGAGCTTTCTAATTCAGCCCAGTCCAAGCCTTCGTTCCTGTGATTCTCATGACTCTAGGATTTTTCTTCATTTTTCATGTTTTTTTTCCTATCACTGCATCCTGAATACCTGGAATAGATCCTGGAACATAGTTTCAGAACATTTGCTGAATGACTGCATAAATTTTTTCAGAATTGTTACACAGGTTTTATAAGGTAACTTACGTTCCTTACAAGTAAAATCAAAACAGAAGAGCTGATGTTTTATTAGTTAACTCATTCACAGTTTTTAGAAGGGTTTCTTTCCTCTTGTTGTTTTGTAATACATGGATATAATTTATTTTTCAATTTGTTTAAATGTGGAATTGATTAGGACTTCTTGTTTATTTTAGTTTGGGGTTGGGATGAAAAAAATTACTTTTAACAGTGAAATTATGCAAAGAGGTCAAGTTAGGCATCTTAGATGCCGGGTCTGAAAGCCCTGGCTCAATCAGGATTGAAGTTGAGAGCTAGAGGTTGGAACCAGAGTCTATAACCCATGTATCTCTACTTCAATGCCAGACCTTCTTTGGGGTGCTGACTCGCAGGGAAGAACTCTGGCCATTTGCCCGCCCAGCATGTGGTCAGAGATAAATATGCGTAAGAGAGGGAGCTCTGTTGCTAAATCTAGAGGCCTATCTACTAGGAAAAGGCAAACAGTGCATTGTAACCAGCCCACCCAGTTTGCACGAGCTTGGGGTACAAAGTCCGCCTTATAGTGAAACCTGCGATACCGCCGCTAAGGGGCTCTTCTGTTCCTGTTATGGCTAATTAAGGGGCCTTTCATCCTGAGGTCAGGTCAGCGCTTTGCACAAGTGGAACAAGGGTTCTAGTTCTCTCTGCCTCCTGGCCAGGATGCCAGTTGTCCCAGATGTGCCCTAGAGCTCTTCATGGCTCTTGGCGACCACGCAGCTGAAGATGAGTGAGCCTGGAGTGGGGTCATCGCGCCTGGAAGAGAGCACGCGTGGTTTCTGAAGGGTGAGGAGGGGAGGGCTCCAGGGGTGCGCTCTGGTCCAGGCTATGTTGACAGAGGGACAAAGGCGCTCAAGAGACTGGAAAGGGGGCTTCCCTGGTGGCTCAGCGGTAAAGAATCTGCCCGCCAGGGCAGGAGACATAGGTTTGATCCCTGATCTGGGAGGATCCCACACGCTGTGCAGAGATAAGCCTGTGTCCCACAACTGTTGAGCCTGTGCGCTAGGACCGAGAAACAGCAACTCCTGAGCCCCTGTGCCTAGAGACGGTGCTCTGCAATGAGAGAAGGCCCTGCAGGGAGAAGCCCATGCACCGCAACCAGAGAGTGGCCCTCGCTTGCCGCAACTAGGAAAAGTTTGTCCAGAGCAGTGAAGACCCCGCACAAGGGAACAAGAGAAAAAAAAAGATACTGCAAAGAGTCCTGAAGCAAGATGGTTCTGACACCTGAGTGTTGGAGCTGGGGATGAAACACTTGCCCTTCTCGCCTTGGCTACCCAGGAAACACACGCACATCACCCCCACAGAGAGGGGTTCCTGCCACGGCCCCTTAGCTCTTCCTGGAACCCCTTGCTGTGGTCAGGAAGGCTAAGTCCAGCAGTCATGGCCTCCAGAAATTCAGGGTGTCAGCAGTGTCATCACCTGGGCCGTGGGCACAGCTCTTGCCTTTGCTGTAACGGATCTCGGTGGATTTCCATAGGTGTCAGGGAATCTTTTAGACCAGACGGGTAGGTAAGTTTCTCCTTGCTGAGCACTGTAGCGTAATGTAGTTGTTCAGTTTTGTCTGACTCTTTGCGACCCTATGGACTGTAGCCCACCAGGCTCCTCTGTCTATGAGATTCTCCAGGCAAGAATACTGGAGTGGGGTGCCATTCCCTTCTCCAAAGGGTCTTCCTGACCCAGGGATTAAACCTAGGTCTCCCATATTTCAGGCCGATTCTCTATGGTCTGAACCACCAGGGAAGCTCTATTTATATTTCTGAGCACTATACCCGAAATGAGATTGTATCAAGCCTCAAATGTTCTGGCCCCTAAATATTAAAACTGATGGTTTTCTCCTTGGATCCTTGTGTTAGCTGGGCCCGCAAATGCCAAGGTGGGATTAGACATGCAAAGTCTACGCGGTGGGGAAATGCCTGTAAAGGATAAAAGGGAAGGGGCCAGGAGGAGGCTGGAGAACCTGTGGACCATAGGAAGGTCTGACTTGGGGAAGGAGAGAAGGCAAGAAGGAGGGTAGGGCGGGAAGAGTCTTTCTACAGCGTCATTACAAGAATGGCTTGGCCAGGCTGAGGGGGAGTCATTGAACCCAAAGTCGACTTGGGCTGGGGCTTCCCTAGGGGTCCAGTGGTTAAGAATTCTGCCTTGCAATGCAGGAGACCTGGGTTTGATTCCTGGTGCAGGAAGATCCTACCTGCTGTGGGGAATTAAGCCGGTGTGCCACAACTATCAAAGCGTGCACACTCTAGAGCCTGTGCTGTGCAACAAGAGAAGGCACCTCAATGAGAAGCCTGCACACGTGTCAGAGAGTAAGCCCAGCGTGCACAGCTTGAGAAAGCCTGAGGGTAGCAGCAAAGACCCAGCACAGCCAATAGGCACATGAGTAAGTTTAGGAAGAGAATATGCGTCTTTAAAGAGGGCACAGCTGTAAGACTTTAATATCTGCCAGCAGTGGGCATGAACTAGTATCTTCCCCTGGTGCTCAGGCCTTGTGTGGGAGCAGCTGGGTGGCAAGTGTGGCCTCCATGGGGACATGATGGTGGATCCATCTGGGCCCTTCAGTCAACCACACTCCTTGTGGCCTGAGATCATAACGGCTTATTCCTGTGGCTGCCACAGCTTCATTGCTGTTTCTTGCATCCTGGTCTTGAGCAGAGCCATCCTAGTCTAAAGGGCAAGTTTTAGGAACTTGGAACTTGAAAAGTTCTTTGTGAAGAGATACAGTTTTGGTAGGTGTGATTCCGATGACCCTTGAGGACTTCTGTCTCCTCCTGTGCACACTGTTGTATAATTCCCTCCTTTTGAGTATGGGCTAGACCTCATGATATTCATATAACAATAGAACATAACTAAAATGACGAGGTGTCACCGTTGTGATTAGCTTACAGAGACCGTGGGTTTTGTCTTGATAACAGACTTGCTCTACCATCCTCTCTCTTGCTGGCTTTGATGGCAATCCATGGAGGAGACCTCTGTGGCGAGGATCTCAGGGCTACCTTTCTCCAACAGTCAGCAGAATACCAAGCCCCTCAGCCCAGCAGCCTGTAAGGAACTGATTCCTGCCAACAACCGTATGAGCATGGATGGGAATTCTGCCCCAGTCAGCCCTTCAGATGAGAGCCCAGCCCTGGCCAGCACCTTGATTGTAGTCTTGTAAAACCCTGATCAGAGGACCCAGATAAGCTGTGACCAGACTCTTGGGCTAGAGATGCTCTGAGATAATAAATATGTGTTGTTTTATGCTGCTAAATTTCTGACACCTTATTACACTGTAGTGGATAGCAACTGGAAGGGTTTAGCTCATCTTTGACGAACAGCATCTAAACCCTGAACTCCCTGGATATGCTGGGGGAAGTTATCAGATCCCTCCCGTGCTGTAAGTGTGAGGCCCAGACCTGCTCCCAACAAGCACTTTTATTTTACAACATTGGTTTAGTCACTAGTGAAGTGAAGTTGCTCAGTCATGTCCAACTCTTTGTGACCCCGTGGACTGTAGCCTGAGCCAGGCGTGTCTGTCCATTGGATTTTCCAGGCAAGAGTACCGGAGTGGGTTGCCAGTTCCTTCTCCAGAGGATCTTCCCAATCCAGGGATCGAACTCAGCTCTCCCGCTTTGCAGGCTGACCATTTACCCTCTGAGCCACCAGGGAAGCTTAGGTTTAATCATTGGCTATGCAGTAAGTATACAAAGCAAATGTCCTTGTTATTGTGTTGGAGTTCTAGGAGCAAATGCAAAATTCAATCAGGAGTAAATCCTGCTAAGACTCTGTTAATCAGTCTTGCTTGGCACTTGTTCAGCTAAGGAAGAAAGCCTCCTCTACATGGCAAATGTGCAGGGAAACAGCAAAGGAAACGTTTGTCAGCAATAAAACCAGCTAGACCCTAAAGATCCCTGAACAAAAGAAAGGGGCTCATAGCATGTAGACAATTCTTTGCCATGGTCTTATCCCAAGTATACCTCTGTCTAGAAAATGATTCATTCCTTTTTTGAAATTATACATTTCTCAGAAAAAGATAGCTTCCAGAAGATCTCTTAGAGATGAAACACTGCAATTTTCATGAAACATCCCAGATTTTTAAAAAAAAATCAGTAACCCAATTTCTAAAAATAACTTGATTCCAACATCAGAACTGTCATCTCAAAAGTTTTCATCCTTAACAGGAATGAAATGAATTCCCAATGCCAGATCTTGGTTCTAGAAAAGGTGTCCATGGTAGAGTGTGTGTGCAGTCATGCCTGCACACAAGTGGAATTCGGGGTGCCCTACAGTGTTCCAACACTTCACAGCAGAAACATCCACAGAAAACCATGTTTTCTTTTCTGGAGAATTCTCTATGTGGTCCCATGTTTCTTTCTTGCATATTGAAAAAGACTCAGGAGTGACCACTATCCTCTCATGCTTGCATCAAATGCTCTTACTCACCCACGCAGGCTCCGTGGGTGCTCGTCGGTATGAAATCGTCTGTGAGTGAGGGGCTGGATCATTGTCTACCAGTCCGAGAGTGAGGCAGGGGCAAATGTGGGAGTCTTTAAGAACCCCTTTGAAACTCTAAAGGGGGGCAGTAGGCACTCTTTCCAGACAAAGGTACACTCAGGCAGACACACACTTTGCAATGAACTTTGAAAACATGTTCTTGGTGCCTGTGAATTTCAGTGTGTATGGGCCTCAAGGGCAGGAAAACCCCCAAATAAAGGAAGTTCTTGGCCCTGGTTGAGGCCCACTTTCTAGGGCGGCTCTTTGGGGCCCTTGCACTCTTCTCACAGAGATCCATGAAGACCTCAGGGACATCTCACTGGGCTTTAATTTGTGGACTAGCTTCTGGGCCGCATGGCCCCAGACTGGGCTGGGCATGGTTTGGCGAGAGTGCAGGAGGGAGACCTTCTCGGTGGTTGAGTGATAGAAATGCACCTTTCAATGCAAGGGACTTGCATTTGATCCCTGGTCCAAGAACTAAGATCCCGTAGGCTGTGGTGCAGCTAGACCTGTGTGCTGCCACCACTGAGCCTGTCTGTGCATCGCAACCAGAAAAACTGCGGACTGCAATGAGAATCCAGCATGCTCAATGAAGAGAAGCCCCGTGCAGTCAACAACAGAACAGAAGCAGGAGGATGGGCCCCAGGCTTTCCCAGATACCACCACTTTCCCCTCCCTCCCTGCCTGCCTGCCTGCCAGCTTTCTAATTCACTTATTATGCAGATCAGCCTAGAAAATGCTCCAATATCTATTTTGTGATTCATTATATCATTCAATTTAATAACTCTCCATCACTGTAAATTAATAAGTTGACATCATGACTGCCCAGATTACCTACTGTGAGCCAGATTGATTTTTAAAATCTTTAAAAATTAATAGACTTCATACTTTAGAACACATTTACATTTACATAAAAGTTTAGGTACATTTAGATTTACATAAAAATCATGCAGAGTTTCCACATCCTCCTCCTCTTCTTCCTGACTCTGTTAGTAGCATCTTGCGTTAGTGCGCATGTTTGCTTTAGTTAATGAATCAGTATTGATACACAGTTATCAGCTGATGCCCATAGCTTGCCTGGAGGCTCACTTTTCATGCTGCGCAGTGGGGTAGGCTTTGACAAACGTGTTGTGTTACGTGTCCACTGAGACAGTATCATGCAGGCGGTTCTTTCTGCTTTACCCCCAAATACCCTCTGCTCCCCCTCACTCCTGGCATCTTTTTCTCATCTTTACAGTTTTGCCTGTTCCAGAGTGTCATATAGCTGGAATCATAAGATATGCAGCTTTTCCCAGACTGCCTTCCTGTGCTAAGAAATGTGTGTTTAAGCTTCTTTCACCCCTCTCTGCGACTAGTTAGTGCATTTCTTCTTACTTCTGAGTGATATTCCACTGTCTGGATGGACCACTGTTAATTTGTCCACGAACCTCATAAAAGGACATTTTTGTTGTTCCAGTTTTGGTGACCATGAATAATGCTGCTACAGACGTCCATGGGTCGGTTTTGTGTGGAGTAAGTTTTTATCTCCTTTGGGTCAATGGGGTGGTTGTCCGATTTTGTGTTGCCAGCAGCAGTGAATGAGAGCTCCTGTCACTCCCCATCCTCACCGACCTGTTGTTGCCCATCCATTGTTGATTCCTGTCCAATCCAGTCTTTACGTGATGGTGCAAAACGGTGGTTTCACAATCCAGCTTCCCTCCGTGGCTACCACTGACTCTCAGCATTGTCCTGTCAGTGAGAGTCCTTCCACTTGTCTTATCTGTCTCTGTCGTAGTTGATTCACAGTATTTTCTCAGTTTCAGGTGTCCAACACAGTGATTCAAAACTTTTATAGATTTTACTCCCACTTAAAATTATTATAGAATATTGGCCATGTTCCATGTGCTGCACAATATGCCCTTGAGGTCTATTTATTCTGTGCATAGAAGTCTGTATCTCTTAGTCCTCATGCCTGTCTCACCCTTGCCCACTTCCCGCTCCCCGTCGCTAACGGCTAGCTTGTTCTCTGTGTCTGTGTGTCTGCTTCTTTCCTGTTACATTCACTGGTTTGCTGTAGTTTTAAATTCCACACATAAGTGATATCATACAGTATTTGCCTTTTTTTTTTTTGGTCTGATTTATTTCACTAAGTGTAATACCCTCCAGATCCATGCAAGTTGTTGCAAAACTAAATTTTTATTTTTTTATGGCTGAGTAATAATATTCTATTATATAACATTTATTTATCATATCCTCTTTATCTATTCATTGATGGGCATTTTCATTGCTTCCAAATCTTCTCTATGGTAAATAATGCTGCTGTGAATATTGGGGTGCATGTGTCTTTTCAAATTAGTGTTTTTATTTTCTTCAGATATTTACCTAGGAGTGGAATTGCTAGATCGTACGGTAGTTCTACTTTTAGATTTTAAAAGAACTTCCATACTATTTTCCACAGTGGCTGAACCAATTTACATTTCCATCAACAGTGTACAAGGGTTCTATGTAGTAAGTCTTAAAACCAGGAAATATTATTCCTCCACTTTGTTCCTTTGCAAAGTTGTTTCGGATATTCTAGGTCCTTTCCATTTCCACTAGAATACTAAATAAGTTTGACAATTTTTGCTAAAAATCATCCTGGGCTTTAGATTGGGGTTGCATTGAAACTGTAGGCTAACTAGAGAAACGAAGTGTCATTCTTTTCATATCTAATCGAGGGTACGTTCCACCAACGCAGCTTATTATTGATGTTAACCTTGATCACCTGCTTAAGGTAGTGTTGGGTTTCTCCTTTGTCAAGTGACTCTTTTCCCCTTCTAATACTGTGCTCCCCAGAAGGAAATCACCATGCAAGGCCCATGCTTAAGGAATGAAGGATTATGTTCCCTTCCTACTCCCTGCTTTGAAAATATTTACATAATTATTTGGAATTCCTCCCCAGGGGAGATTTGTCTCTTCTTCCCTCCCCCTTATTTACTTACAGAATCATTTGTTTATACAATATGGACTCAAGGATATTTATTTTATACTTGAGTTATATAATCCAATGCTATTATAAATACTGCTATATTTTATTGCATATTTTATTTACAATTGCTTCTTGGCAGGAAAGCTATGACAAATCTAGACAGTGTGCTGAAAAGCAGAGCCACACTCTGCTGACAAACATTTGCATAGTCAAGGCTATGGTCTTCCCAACGGTCACATATGCTTGTGAGAGCTGGACCACAAAGAAGGCAGAGTGTCGGAGAATTGATGCCTTCAAACTGGGGTGCTGGAGAAGACTCTCAAGAGTCCCTTGGAGAGTAAGGCGATCAAACTAGTCAATCTTAAAGGAAGTCAACGCTGAATACTCACTGGAAGGGCTGATGCTGAAGCTGAAGCTCCAGTATTTTGGTTACTTGATGCAAACAGCTGACTCACTGGAAAAATCCACCATGCTGGGAAAGATTGAGGGCAGAAGGAGAAGATGGTGTCAGAGGGTGAGCTGGCTGGATGGCGTCACCAATGCAATGGACATGAACTTGGGCAAACCTCAGGAGATGGTGAGGGCCGAGGAGGCCTGATGTGTTGCAGTCCCTGGGGTTGCAAAGAGCTGGATGTGACTGGATGACTAAAGAACAATAATATTTTATTGCTCATTTTTTTTTCCAGATTTGGTCACAGGCAACCCTTTCAGTCGGTCCCTATGTTTCTTTGATATACCCCAAATATTGTGGGTTTTTTCCCCACGTTCTTCATTACTTTCTGGCAACATAAGATGTTTCAGATTTGTTTTGTGTAGTTCCTGCCTCAGTGCTAGAATCAGCCATTTCTCCAAGAAGTTCCTTTTTTTGGAGAATGGTATTAGACACCGAGATTTGGGAAATAACTTTCTACTGAAGAGTCGTGCTTCTAGGCTCTCTCAGCTGACAGAAGAAGGAAATACAAGCGTGTGCCTCTCTTTGCATAGCTGCATTGGATTCCATTGTATGTATGTGCCAGAGTTCACTGGGCAAAATGCATGGGCGTTTTGGTAGTGTCCAATATCTTACAATTATAAGCCATGCTGAAATCAACAACCTTGTACATTTGTATTTTTATATTGTTGGAGGTAAATTAGGGTAAATAGGCTTCCCTGATGGCTCAGATGGTAAAGAATCTGCCTAAAATTCAGGAAATCTGAATTCAACCCCTATATTGGGAAATCCCCTTGGAGAAGGAACCGGCAACCCACTCCAGTATTCTCGCCTGGAGAATCCCACGGACAGAGGAGCCTGGCAGACTACAGTCCATGAAGTCACAAAGAAGTTGGATACAACTGAGTGGCTAACACTTTCACTTTCTTAATATCTTTAGGATAAATAACTAGGGATTGCTGGGCTTAAGAACAAATGAGTAGGTAGAGTTTTTGGATATTGCCAAATTCCTTTTCCTAAGTGTCACCCCATGTTTACGTTCCCATCAGCAATGTATGAGAGTATCTGTTTTCCACAACCTTGCCAACAGAGTGCACTGTCAAACTTGAGGATTTTTTGCCAGCCTGACAGGTGAAAAGTGGATATAGCAGCCGCTCACTTCCCGTGGAGGAACGTAGGCTTTCTAAACTAACAAGCTGGAAACAATGAGCTAAAACAAAAGAATCCAAAAGCTAGGGGATGGGGCAGGAAAATGCCTCTCACGGGCTCTACTCTTCTAGAATGTTCAGAATAAGGCATAAATGGATCATCTCATTTTGCACGCACACAAAGGCAAACAAAGATTTTTGGAGAGTGACTCACAGCCCTGAAGAAAACCTGCCTTTTAGTAAACGCATTGCAATTGCGCAGCAGCTTGTGGCAGCAAGTTCTCTGTGGCTGCCTGCGACCGAAAGCCGACACCCGCCAGGATGCTTTATTTGCGTGGCTGTCCCCTGGGGTGGGCGCGGCGCTGCGGCTGCCCAGAGTTTTTGCTCTGTAACGTCTCTGGCATCCAGGTTATGGTACAGTGGCCTGGAAATTCAGTACTCACTGGCCAGCACACATCCTTTCCATGACCCGGGATTTTTAACATGAAGCAAAGAATCCAGAGACACCAGGAGGAAGTTTTCCTAGAAAATATTCATTGCACCAAAATTATGAAAGAAATGTCACCTTGATTAGCTATCCGTTGTCACAAGGAGAAAATGCTATAAAATAATTTCCATCACTGGCATTCAGTGCTGGTCTCCTTTTTCACTGTACCCACAGTCTCATCCATGGATCCCCCTCCCCAACCTTTAATGAGGTAGGGGGTACAGCAGGCACTTTTCCCACTTCTATATGGATGAGGAAAGAGTTGGTACAGACGGGGTAACCCAGATAACTCGGTTGGTGAAAGAGCCAGGGAGGCGCTCCACCCACCAAGCAATGCCACTCAGGAGATGGACTTTAGTTTCAGAAGGAAAACAACGGTCAGAAATGGCCTTGTCTCAGTGAGATGTCTCACTCAGCATCTCAGTAAGATGCTATGACATCTCTTTGGGTCTCAGCCTATTGTTCAAAAAGTGAAAAGGTGTAGATTGTAAGCTTCTGTTGAATGGAGGCCCTGGCTTACCTATACAGAGGAGTGGAATCATTCTTACCTTACTGTACTACACTGTACTCTTCATTCATTCATGAATGTTGATAGTCAAATTGGATTGCAATTCAGTGGCACGCATGGCTGTGGAGACCCATATGGGATGTTGTGAAGATGTAGTTCCATCATGCCCAGGAGCAGGAGATAAACTGCCTATGCACTTGGTACCACAGCTCCAAATTATACATTGACAGACAGACACATAGTTATTCAAATCATAAGCAAACTCCCAAGAACTTATTTGTCAGTTCTCTAGTTTACCTCCCTGGGGTTACATATCCCTACAAAGATATTTTCATTTCCAAGCTGAGTTTTGTGATTTTTAGTTTAATATTGTTTGATAGTTTAATTCAATAATTAATTTCTCACTCTTTCTGAAGGAAAATCAAGCTGCTGTGTATCTTAAAAGTTGACAATATTTGACTATGAAAGCAGAGTGTATTGAAGATCTCTGGGGTAAAATGGGGCTTCCCAGCATGCATGCATGCTAAGTCACTTCAGGTCAGTTCAGTTCAGTCACTCAGTCATGTCTGACTCTTTGCAACCCCATGAACTGTAGCACGCCAGGCCTCCCTGTCCATCACCAACTCCTGGAGTTCACTCAGACTCACGTCCATCAGTCAGTGATGCCATCCAGCCATCACATCCTCAGTCGTCCCCTTCTCCTCCTGTCCCCAATCCCTCCCAGCATCAGTCTTTTCCCATGAGTCAACTCTTTGCGTGAGGTGGCCAAAGTACTGGAGTTTCAGCTTTAGCATCATTCCTTCAAAGAAATCCCAGGGCTGATCTCCTTCAGAATGGACTGGTTGGATCTCCTTGCTGTCCAAGGGACTCTCAAGAGTCTTCTTCAACACCACAGTTCAAAAGCATCAATTCTTCGGTGCTCAACCTTCTTTACAGTCCAACTGTCACATCCATACATGACCACAGGAAAAACCATAGTCTTGACTAGATGGACCTTAGTTGGAAAAGTAATGTCCAGCTCTTTGTGACCCCAGGGACTCTAGCCCTCTAGGCTCCTCTGTCCTTGGGATTCTCCAGGCAAGAATACTGGAGTGGGGTGCCATGTCCTCCTCCAGGGGGCCTTCCTGACCCAGGGACTGAACCATCATTGCTTATGTTTCCTGCATTGGCAGGTGGCTTGGTGGTAAAGAGTTCACCTGCAGTGTAGGAGACTCGGGTTTGATTCCTGGGCTGGGAAGATCCTCTGTGGAAGGAAATGGTAACGCACTCCAGTCTTCTTGCCTGGGAAATCCCAAGGACAGAGGAGCCTGGTGGGCTACAGTTTATGGGGTCACGAAGAGTTGGACACGACTGAAGCGACTGAGCACACACAGGCTGGGGTTAAACAAGCATCAGCTTAACTGGGAGAGTGAGGCACTTTGTGAGAAGCGCAGGATTGGAGAGGGCCTCCGCTGCCCTCTAGAACAAAGTTCCACTGGATGCACGAACCACCATTCTGTTCACTGGGTCTTAACCGGAGTCTTTTGTAAACGCCGTTGGAAGGCTCAGGTGGCTATTCAGTGGGGGTGTCCATTTAGCAATTACCAGAATTGAATTCATATTTGTGAGAACAAGAAGGCTGGAGCCCTTCCAGGCGGAACATTTGAAACTAAATGTATTGAAGTAATGAAGGTCTTAAAAGCCCAGGCAGAATGGATGTATTAAAAGGTGGCAATAAGGCTGAACACATCACAAGGAGTAATGAGATTCTGAGAGCAGAAAAACCGGCTTGCATAGTTCCTCTCACTGGTTAAGGGCAGAGGAGAACTGTGCCATTTATAAAATGATACTTTGATTTTCTCAAAGTCTTCTGTCCACTTAAAGTAAATGGAAAGCGAAGTAGGAGGATAGAGAAAATAGGGTAAAAATGAAAAAAAATTACAGTTGAAATTTTAAAGTAATTTTAGCTAGTTGGTTAAAAGAAAGCCCTCTTTCTCAATTTATAAAAGAGGAAGAGTAGATGGACATAGATAATGGTGATAAATATAAATCTGCTAAGTGAAAATATGTTGATGTTGGGAATATATTTAGCCAAGAGAAGAAAAAAAAAGCTGAAAACATAGAAAAATCACCTTAAAAATAGTAACGGAGAAGTGGAAATGTGGAAAAATAGCCAGAAGGTATCACTGAAACCCTTCAGTGACTTCTGAGTAGGCGAGAAATTTTAGTACCAAGCATTTTGTAACACGACGCTAAAATAATGCTTTTATTTCCCTCTTTAGATCAAGAATATGAATGTAGGTTTCCTACCATAATCAACTGTAGCAATTTCCCTCCAGTGGTTCTGGACCAGAAACCTCAGTGAAGCTACTGGAGTCCCTGATTGCCAGCACGCCTGGAGGAGAGAGTGTGCCATAGCAACCTGGCATCGTCACTGCAATGGGCACGTGCCCCTCTTGGTGGAAGTTCAAGGCTGGTGCCTCCATCTGTGAGCAGAGAAAGGCTCAAAGGGAAAGGAGCTTCTATCACGTGAGTGCCTACTATGTGCCACTCACTATGCCTGCCAGACACTTTGGCCACAGTATGTCATTTAATCCTTCCCTGTGCCCTAAGGGACCATGGTCATCACCTACATTTGGAAGAGGTGGAACTTAGGATTCAGAGAGATTAATTTGCCTATGGATATACAATTAGAAGGTCTTCCCTGGTGGCTCGGATGGTAAAGAATCCACGTGCAATGCAGGACACATGGGTTCAGTCCTTGGTTGAGAAGATCCCATGAAGAAGGGGATGGCAACCCACTCTAGTATCCTAGCCTGGGAAATCCCATAGAGAGAGGAGCCTGGTGAACTGCAGTCTACGGGGTAGCAAAGAGTTGAACAGAACTAAGTAACTTAAGAAAGAAAGTGAAGTTGCTCAGTCATGTCTGACTCTTTATGACCCCATGGACTGTAACCTACCAGGCTCCTCTGTCCATGGGATTTTCCAGGCAAGAGTACTGGAGTGAGGTGCCATTTCCTTCTTCAAAGAAAGTGAAAGTTGCTCAGTCATGTCCAACTCTTTGTGACCCCACGGACTATACAGTCCATGGAATTCTCTGGGCCAGAATACTGGCATGAGTAGCCTTTCTCTTCTCCAGGGGATCTTCCCAACCCAGGGACTGAACCCAGGTCTCCTGCGTTGCAGGCGGATTCTTTACTGGCTGAGCCACCAGGGAATCTCAAGTAACTAAACATGCATGCAATTAGAAAGTAGAGCAACAGTATTTGAAGGCTCGGGGCAGAAAACCACACGGGATTTGCTAGGGGCTGAGCTGTGTTTTGCTTCCTCCACCCTCACATATTCATATGTTGAAGTTCTAAGGACCCTCAGAACTTCAAATTGTGACTACATTTGGAGATAGGGTCTTTCTGGTGCTAATTAACCTGATTGGTGTCTTTAGGAGAAGAGGGAATCTGGCCACACAGAGAGACACCAGGGATGTACCCACGGAGGAAAGGCCACGTGAGGACACAGAAAGACTGTGGCCACCGGCAAGCCAAAGAGAGAGGCCTCAGAGGAAACCAGCCCTGCCAGCACCGGGGTCAGGACTCCAGCCTCAGGACTGTTCAGTTACATTATGGTTTTGAGACTCAGAGTATGTTTTTGCACAGTAGTTGCTGTTCAGTAGCTCAGTCGTGTCCAGATCTTTGCAGCCCCATGGACTGCAGCACGCCAAGCCTCCCTGTCCTTCACCATCTCCCAGAGTTTACTCAAACTCATGTCCATTGAGTCAGTGATGCCATCCAACCATCTCATCCTCTGTCATCTCCTTCTCCTCCTGCCTTCAATCTCCCCCAGCATCAAGATCTTTT
Organism: Madoqua kirkii; assembly: GCA_006408675.1. Lineage (NCBI taxonomy): Eukaryota > Metazoa > Chordata > Mammalia > Artiodactyla > Bovidae > Madoqua > Madoqua kirkii. Next base: position 105,435 of record SJYC01070464.1, read on the forward strand.
CCAATGAGTCGGCTCTTTGCATCAGGTGGCCAAAGCACTGGAGCTTCAGCTTCAGCATCAGTCCTTCCAACAAATATTCAGGATTGATTTCCTTTAGGAATGACTGGTTTGATCTCCTTGCAGACCAAGGGACTCTCGAGGGTCTTTTCCAACACCACAGTTCAAAAGCATCAATTCTTTGGCGTTCAGCTTTCTTTATAATCCAACTCTCCCCTCTGTACATGACTACCGGAAAAAACCACAGCTTTGTCTATACGGACCTTTGTTGGCAAAGTAATGTCTCTGCTTTTTAATATGCTGTCTAGGTTGGTCATAGTTTTTCTTCCAAAGAAATAGTGTCTTTTAATTTCATGACTTCAGTCACCATCTGCAGTGATTTTGGAGCCCCCCCAAATAAAGTCTGTCACTGTTTCCATTGTTTCCCCATCTATTTGCCATGAAGTGATGAGCCTAGATGCAGAATATCTGTAATGTTAAATTGAAACAAAATACACGGATTCCACAGAGTAAGACAAATCTACCAGGACTTGCAAACATGTTTTTGTCTTAATGCTATTAATATCTGGACACAGAGATGATCAAGGGGAAAAGACTTCAGAGTCTTGATCTTGAGAGGCTGGCGTAGAGATGGGAGGATTTTCTATGGGCATCAGCCTGCTTGTGTGAGAGCACCATCCACCACACCTTTCTGCCAACGGGTTGGAGTCAGAGTAAACATACCTGCCCTGCCTGCTTTTCTGCATGGAGGGACCCTAGACCCTGAAGAGCATGGAGCTGTGAGAAACCCAGCCAATCTTGGCAGCTCTCTCTCCTTGTCATCAGTGAAGAGGGCAGAGTCCACTCAGAGGGAGTGAGGGTGGGTGGTGTTCACACATGCGAATGGCATCACTGGAGGTTAGCTTCTATTTTTTTTTTCTTTAAACTAAAGAGAACATGAGTGAATAAATAGAAATTAATTAAAATTAATTTTTCTAAATAGAAAAATAAGATTTAACTACATAAATGTGAGTAACTTTTAAATTCTCTATACCATCACACAAATGGCAAATCAGAAACTGAGGATTAATAGCTGGCAAATCTATGACAATGGGCTCAAATAATAGTTACAAATAATATTGTGAAGACACGAGAGAAAAAGCCAACACTCCAGTAGAGACAGTTAGCTTCTATTTGGAAGCATAACAGGAAGACCCCAGAATACAGAAGAATTATGCCTTTAATGAATTTTAGGTCTCAGTTTGTACTAAGACTGTGTACCCTGACTTAAGATGACTTAAAATGAGATTAAGTGAGACTGTGTGGAGCCCCAGAGTCCCACAAGGAATGTGAACGGATGACACTGATTGATGCTGGTGGGATTCAGCTACAGGACCTGCCAGATCTGTTTCCCTGCCTCGGAGCGGGGAATTGGAGAGAGTCTGTGATCCCAAAGGCACAGGCGTGGGACACGGTTTCAATAACAGTGGTGGGCTGCGCGGAGCCATCCTAAAGCATTGCTTTACTTATTAAGCAAATGGAAATTGATTATTTACTGTGAGTCACTGTGGTTTGTTCTGGAGATTCAGCGGGGAGCAAGTCAGCAAAGGGAGACAGTAACACGAGATGTGAAGGAATGTTTGTAATTGTGAGATCTGCTTGTAGCATCATGAGAACACAGAATTCCTTTTCGGGAGAAAACTGTTCTTTGTTTAGGCGGAAAACCACAATGGCCATGTAAGGTGATGGTCTCTTTGCCAAGCCTCATTGAGAGAGGTTTAGATGGAGAAGGGTAAAAAACATCTGCATCTGAGGAGACTGAGGTTCACAGGCAGGAGGAGTGACTCCTGGGTGGAAAGAAGAGAAGGAACCAGCGAGGGGAGGTTGCCCCAATAATAGCAGGACCTGGTCTGGTTGAAGAAGGCATGGTCGGGAGGGATGCAGGGATGTGACATCCCATCTGAAAGCTTTCTGCTGGTCTCGAATGTCTCTAGCACTGGAGTCTTGCACTGGTGGTGCCGTGTGGGGTGGGGGGGGGAGGGAGGGATGGAGACTGGTTGAAGAAGGCATGGTCGGGAGGGATGCAGGGATGTGACATCCCATCTGAAAGCTTTCTGCTGGTCTCGAATGTCTCTAGCACTGGAGTCTTGCACTGGTGGTGCCGTGTGTGGGGGGGGGGGGAGGGAGTGATGGAGAGTCACAGAATGACCGGTCACAGTGACCAATGAGGACCATTTAGATGGACTCAGGCGGCATGTGGGAGTCTCCTGCTGAGCCCAGATATCTTCACATGAGTGACTCTTCATGCGGTCCCTCAGGAAAGGCTGGGTCTCGAGCCATTTTGGGTCTTCTAGGAGGGCACAGATCTTGTCTCAACCCAGAGAGGAGGGGTTTCTGAGACATTAAAACCACCACTTGGCTGGCCTGCAGGGACATGATGACCTTTGGCAAAGAGATGCTGTGCTGGGAACACATGGATGAGAAAGCAGGGACCAGAGATGTTGGCAGGGGGTGGAGAGCAGAATGGAGAGGGCATGGGGGAGGGTCAGGAGAACGAAAGATGTGGGTGTCCAGTGAGGGGCAAAAAGGATCGGACACTCTGGGGTGGAGGGTGGGCTAAGGCAGAGGGGGCGGGTGTCGGGGGCCTCCAGGGAGCTTGGGAAGCCGCAGAGAGGGGAATTAGCCCGCAGTCTCCTGTCCCGCAGTGGAGATGGCGAAGGAAGTCTCCATGGCCTCCTGGCCACACAGAAGCCCTGCCTCTGCTCCAAGGTCGACTTATGTGGTTCACACTCTACACTGTGTCCCTCTTTCACCAGCGGCCTCAGGGGACTCCCTGACAGCCCCAGAGTGCAGAGCTCGGTGCTGAAGGAGGTCCCAGCTGCTTCTCCCGACCACCAGTGGCTTGTTGTCAGGACTGATGTTCCCTTAGATGGGCACCAATAAACCAGAAGACGGATATTGGCATTTTCCTTTCCCCATGCCAGGTGGGCACTGGGCTGACCCTCCCCACAGCTCGTCAGGCACATGGCCCATCTTACAAGTGAGGAAGAGGAGGCCAGGGCAGTGAGGAAACTTGCCAGCAGTCAGGGAGGGGGCAGAGCAGAGCGCAGTCAAGGTCGGGGGACCGCTGGGCCCCACCGTGTGTGCGCCTCCCCTCTCCTCCCCCTGCCTCTGTGCCCACCCTCCGCCTCTGTACTGGCATCTCTCTAATCGCCCCTGAAGCTCCTGCCCGTTGGTATCTTGGTTTCCTTGATCTGACGTCCCCTCCCAGCTCTTTAGGGATGGTGTGAACTCTCCCCCAGGTAAAATGGGTCTTTTTGTCCCATGTTCTTGCAGCCCCTGGGCTGGCGGGGGTGGGGACAGATACACTTGAATGAGCTCAGCCCACAGGAGAGGGCGGGTTCGGGGAAATCCACAAAAGGGTGGAGCTGCCTGGGATCAGGGCGCGGTCAGTCTTGAGACCAGGTATGTGGTTCTAGGCAATCCACTCCAGTACTCTTGCCTGGAAAATCCCACTGATGGAGGAGCCTGGTGGGCTGCAGTCCAGGGGGTCGCTAAGAGCTGGACATGACTGAGTGACTTCACTTTTCACTTTCATGCACTGGAGAAGGAAATGGCAACTCGCTCCAGTGTTCTTGCCTGGAGAATCCCAGGGACTGGGGAGCCTGATGGGCTGCCGTCTATGGGGTCGCACACAGTCGGACACGGCTGAAGCAACTTAGCAGCAGCAGCAGCAGCAGCAGCAGCAGCAGCAGTGGTTCTAGGAGAGACCTCCTGAGAGAGGTGGACGCAGCCACACCCATCCTCAGCCCAGCATGGTGGGGCCTAGAGATCTGCCTTCCTCAGTTCAGTTCAGTCGTTCAGTTGTGTCTGACTTCGCGACCCCATGGACTGCAGCACACCAGCCCTCCCTGTCCATCATCAACTTCTGGAGTTTACCAAACCCATGTCCATGGAGTCGATGATGCCATCCAGCCATCTCATCCTCTGCCGTCCCCTTCTCCTCCTGCCTTCAATCTTTCCCAGCATCAGGGTCTTTTCAAATGGGTCAGTTGTTCACATCAGGTGGCCAAAGTATTGGAGTTTCAGCTTCAACATCAGTCCTTCCGATGAACACCCAGGACTGATACTGGTTGGATCTCCTTGCAGTTCGAAGGACTCTCAAGAGTGTTTTGCAACACCACAGTTCAAAAACATCAATTCTTCGGTGCTCAGCTTTCTTTAGAGTCCAACTTTCACATCCATACATGACTACTGGAAAAACCATAGCCTTGATGAGACGGCTATGGACCTTTGTTGACAAAGTAATGTCTCTGCTTTTTAATATGCTGTCCAGATTGGTCATAACGTTTCTTTCAAGGAACAGGTGTCTTTTCACTTCATGGCTGCAGTCACTGACTGCCTGGCCCCGCCCTTTGAGCTCCAGCCCGTGCCTCCCCTTGGCCAAACGCATCAGCCTGCGGAGGCCCAGCCCACACTCCCCACCAGGCCCACCCTCCTTCCCGGAGCACAGGGCACTGTGATGGTGGAGGCTGCTCTTGCATGCCTGAGAGCACCAGCTTCAAGGAAACAGCATCGATCCAATTATTTTACAGCTTTAATTATGTTCCGAAGTTAATCATGCATTTCATTCTAATGTGCTACAGCTTCTTAATCCTGGCCTAATGAGCATTATAAATTGAATACTCTGCCTGTAAACTTAAGGATTTCAGCACCTTATTCTACCCCTGATCGCTCCTCCTGAAATCTCCTCCTCCTATGGCATGCAGCTCTCCAAGTCTTCAAGTGTTCCAGTTTCAAGCATTCCGGTGGTGGTGGTGATGCTAATTTAATTCAGTGTGTTTACCTGTCTCACCCAGTCTGTCCAACAGAAATGCAATGTGAGCCTCAAATGGGGGCCACACATGTAATCTAATCTTCCTTGGAAGCCGCATTAAATTGTTATAACCTTGTATGCTTTTGGAGTCTGGGCTCTGTCATCTCTGTGCTGTGTGATCCTGGGCAAATCACTTAACCTCTCTGAGTTTTGGTGTCCTAGTCTGTAAAGTACACAAAACATACCTACTCCTTATGGGTTTTGTGATGTTTAACTGAGACACTGTATCTAGAATGCCACCTCAAAGTTTGAACTCAGCGAGGGGTAGCTATTCTAGATTGTTGAAAAGCAGACGGAGAATAGAAGAGGAAATGGGTAGATTAGACCCACTGCTTGCATCTCCCGAACAGCACAGATCCTCCAGGTCAAAACAGCGATGTAGTGCCAGTGGTAAAGAACTCACCTGCCAATTCAGGAGACGCAAGAAACGTGGGTTTGATCCTTGAAGAAAGAAAATGCAACCCACTCCAGTATTCTGGTCTGGAGAATCCCATGGACAGAGGAGCCTGGTGGACTACAGTGCATGGGGTTGCAAAGAGTCGGACACGACTGAATGAGCACACACACACACTGGCCAATGCAAATGAGAAAAAGTCTTCTGTTTGAAAATGAGGGGGCCACTTCCCTGGTGATCCAGTGGCTGCTGGGGTCCAGCCCCAGTGGATCCAGGGTAATTCGAAGGTGAGATGGAGTCGGTGTCCTAGGAAAAACTTATTTAATTACAGATAGAGAGTGATTAGAAAATTAGCAGAGAAGAAGATGTTGAATAACTTGGTTTACATGGAATACCAATCACCACCTATGTAGGCCACAGGCGTCTTTCCGTGCTCCCGAAGGAGAGGAGGCACTAAGGCCTCCCCGGTCCGATCTTAGAAGCCTAGGCAAAGTTAGTAGGCTTGGTGAGTACCCACGTGCCAGATGGGAATTCAGCCAGAAAATAGTAGGAGATATTAGTGGAGAAAAAGATGCTGAATAACTTGGTTTACGTGGGATATCAATAAAATTCCAAGACAAGGAATTTGCACCATCTACGTTGGGCCACCGGTGCCACTTGAATATCGGAAGGTGCCCCTCCTTGGGGTCCTTCTCACGTGGACTTGAAAGCTGGGTCAAGTAAGTAGACGTGGCGGGCACCCATGCTCCAGATGGGAATTCAGCCAGAAAAATGGAGAACTAGAAAGAACGACATGGGGAATCAGTCTTTCTGGAAACTGATCTGTTTTTCTTTATTTTCAGGTTTGCTTATCTACCTTTGTTACACGTATGGATGAATACAGTCACGGAGGGGTCAGCAGTCCTGACCTTTATCAAAATCAGGTGCTTCACATAAATGTATACAAAAAAAAGGTCTTAAGAGTTTTACATCATCTTCTGGCCATGAGGCCTGCTGACATTTTATGATCCTTTCTTTCTGAGAACCAAAAACCTTATTTTTTCCAAGGGTGTTTTTTCTTAAACCAGGCACCACCCTCCAAATAAAGTTGCATTCCTATAGGGTGAGGGTGTAGTGAGTTACAATCAAGAAAGGAATTTATTTAACCCAAGGTTAACATGATCAATCTTAAAAGTTAATACTTATTTTTCATATGCTAGTTATATTCATTATAAGGGCAGGGAATATGGAGAATTAGCAGCAAACATCAGCCCAACAAATGAAAATCCTTTCACCAGTGTTCCCCTTAAGATCTATTTAGTCTTAAGACAGTAATAAAGTTACATTTTTACATAGCAAGGGCACAGTGATTTATAACAAAGTACAGTGATCTATAACAAAAGAGAAAATTCGTTAACTCAAAAAGTCTAGTATTGCTAACATCAAAAACTACTATATTTTCTTTCCTATATTCCAAATACATTGATTAAGATATTCCCAGGTGCTTAAAGATATGGAGGCCTGGTGGCAATCATTGACTCAACAATGAGAAAAGCCCTATGCTAATTAAGACTCTCAAAATACTCCAAACTCTCTGCACTGTTTATGGTTGAGAGGTAATAAACAATCATGTGCCTAGTGGCAGGAGTTTGGATAATCCTGTCACACAAGCGAGATTGCCAGCAGAGAAGTTAGACCTGAGACACCCTTGTCACACCCAGGGCAGGGAATTAGCAGCAATTACTGGCACAACAAATGAAAAGCCCTTCGCCAATATAATTCCTAACCCACCCGCTATACTAATAATTTCTAACTTCCCAAAAGAATCTGCCTTTAGTAAGTGTAAAACATCTCATGCCACTCATGGGTGGGAGGCTGTAAACAATCACATGTGGCTGGATGAACCTGTATAGGTGGGCTAGATAACCTTCAGAGGAGTTCGTAAGTTAAAACACTCTTGTCATGCCCAGGAATTTTTATTTACTTGGAGCTGCACGTTTTCTCCTTCTCCAAGAGAACCGGTGGGGAACAGCCCCCTGTAAAGTCAGAGGTGTAGGTGAGAGCATGAAACAGTAAAGTAGGTAGACTCTGGTTTTGGGGGTAGATGCTTGGGAACAGGGGGTTTCCTGAGGCTTGGTCACACCTTTGCGTATGCCAAGCCTCCTTCCTCATGACTTTGTCATGGACGGAGTTCCTCATGGTGGCTCCTGGCAAGTGGTCAAGAATCCCCCTGCCAATTCCTGGCCCAGGAAGATCCCACATGCTGCAGAGCAACTGCAAGCCCATGTGCCTTAAGTACTGAAGCCCCAGTGCCCAAGAGGCATGCTCCACAACAAGAGAAGCCCGCGCACTGCAGCAAAGAGCAGCCCCTGCTCCAGGCAGACACAGAAAGCCCACGAAACATCGAAGACCCCGTGCGGCCAAAAATAAAACAAATACATGTAATTTAAAAACGATGGGATCGTGCGACAGAGCTAGTTCTCGGCTCTGATACACAGCCCGTCTCACGACAGCTCTGCGAAGTGGAGGTGGGGGGCGTTAGAGATAGGAGCTGAGTTTTGAGATGCTGGGTCTGAGGGCTCCCATCTCAGAGACATGAGCCTAGAGGATGTCACAGCAGAAGCCAAGAGAGAAAGTTCAGGAAGCAAGAGCCAGAGAGGAGTAGGGTGGACCCCTGTCTGCTCCCCGGGAACCACTGCCTTCCCCAACCCTGACTGCACTGGAGGGTCGGGGTATTGATTCTCTTTTTTAATCACTCGTGTAGATTATGCCATTTTTTTTTACTTGTGTGCTCAGTCTTGTCCCACTCTTTGCAACCCCATGGACTGCAGCCTGCCAGGCTCCTCTGTCCATGGGAATTCCTAGGCAAAGAATACTGGAGTGGGTTGCCATTTCCTTCTCTGGGGGATCTTCCCAACCCAGGGAGGTAACCCACGTTTCTTACATTGGTAGTCAGAGCCTTTACCACTGAGACACCAAGGAAGCCATATGCCTGTTTAAAAATTAAAGGACACTCACCCCTGGGGAGTGGAAATCAGTCATCATGTACAAGAATTCTGCATCATATGATTTTAATGACAGAGGTAAAGAAATCATTTGTCCTCTTGATCTACAAAATAAGAAAAGCAGACATGTGGCTTGACTGGAAAAATGTGACCCCTGGTGAACTAAATTCTGCAGTCCTGTGTTATTATCAGGTAAGGAAGAGAAGCAGGACTATGGGGAAAAGAGGGAAAATATAAAGATATGAAGAGAAAGAATCATGAAGACCATCTAATCTAGTAAATCCCAGTTTGTCCAGCCTTCAGGTGCAAATAAAGATGCTGTTGTTTTTAAGCCAAGTGGTGGAAATTCACATGAAACTGACTTAAGTAAAGAAGCTCATATTTTCACATTAATTAATTAAAGTAGAGTTGCTTTACGAGGTTCTGTTAGTTTCTGTTGTATAGCAAAGTGCCTCAGGTTTCTGTATGTGTATTCATCTCCCTTGTGGTTTTTGACAAGATATTGAATATGGTTCCATGTGTATACAGTAGGACCTTGTTTATCCCTTTGGTATTTAGAGGTCTGGATTCCCTGACAGCTCAGTCTGCATGGTTACTGAAGGAGAAGAGGGGGTATAAATTAGGAAACGTATTCTTTTAAATGCGTTCACTGGCAGTCTAAGGGTTAAGTGACTGCAGACACAGGGGAGTCAGAGGCTAGCCCTGCTGAGGGCTGGGCTGGACTCCTCTCTCCCTCTCCCAGGTCTTGGCTCCACCTTCCCCGGTGATGGCATCACTGCATGGCAGGAGGTGGCTGATAGTCACACGAGGCTCACACTGTCCTTGCCTTACTGTCCAGACAAAGCAGAGGTGGCATTCCTTCCTGGGGTCCATCTCTGTGCCCTGGAGGACTCTGCCCCTGTTTGCTCCCCTTTTTGCCCCATTGACTGATGACTGGAGTAGCAGGGGAGCCAGGAGTCCTCAGACGAGGCCCTGTGGGCAGACACGCATCTCCAGGCTGCAAATCTATGTTCATGGAAACGTGTGGTTGAACTAAGGGAGGAGGAGGGGCTGCCACGAGAAGAGAGGGAAGGAGTGGGCGGGGAAAGAAGCCCAGAGGCCCTGCCCCCAAACCCTTAGGGTCCCCAGAGCTCAGTTTGAAAACCATCCCACAACCCTCCCTTCTAACCCTTTCCCCAATAAGTTTTGCAATCAAGAGACTCAGACCAAAGAGGAGGATCAAAATATAGCCAATCATTATTTGCAGACTTGCCTACTTATGAACATCTATTTGAAACCCCCAAATCAATACTCGGGGTGCTTTTGCGATTATTGGCAGATTTCCTCAGAGCCTTGAAAGATGGGTCACCCAACCACCTCCTTCCCAGTGGCTCTACCTCCTTGTCTCCCCTCTCAAACTTTGGGGCTTTTTCTCGGTAATTTTGCTGTTTAAAGGAAACCGCAGGGCTGAAGTGTTATCTGGTGTCCTCAGCTCAAGATGGCTGAGACGGCCCACATGGAGAAATACGAGCGTTGGGTAAAAGCTTTGTTCTGGTGTGAGTTATAGAGCTGTTGGCTGTGAGTTTAACACTAATGAATCAACGATGTACTAAAGAAGATGGCTTTCACACACATAAAACAAGGTTGACCGGAGGAGTGGGGGAAGCTAACCATGTATTATCCCTACAAACAGCGGTTCGGTGTCACTGGTTGGGTGTCGGGGGTGATGTTACAGACCATCTATGCGGCCGGAGGACCCCCGAGGAAGCCGGTCCACCACTCCGCCACTCCACCATAGGCAGTGAGGGGGCAGAGATGCAGTGGGGAGACAGTCAGGGAAATGGTGATGGGGAGATACATGAGAAGGGCCAAAGGGAAGGAAATTGAGTCAGGAATGAAATGAATATCTGTAGAGTTAGGGCTCGCCACGGCTGCCCTGGGCACGTCGCATTGGACAATGGTGCAATGGCTTTGAACCTAAGCGTAGGGTTCATGTATGAGATGAGACTTTCATCAGCCCCAGATACTGCAGCTGAGCTTTGTCTGAAAGTGTGCAAAACCCAGGCACACCTTCAACAGAGCTTTATGAAAAACCCCCCATGCTACAGAGATGTTCTTAGCAGGTGATACCTCTAATGGGAAATAGAGGTGGCTTAAGAAATAATGGAAGTGAGAAACAGCAAATGTGAAACACAGTGTTTAACTCAACAGGCACTTGGTTTCTGCCTTTTCAAAAGAAATTCCTAGTCTGTTTAACACTAAGGGCAAGAAATTTTTCTGTGTGATTTTGAGGTTTGCATTAATACTTATCTTCCAGGGAGAGGGGAGTCAGTAAACTGAGCGAACCAGGAGTATTGTAGAAGCTGTGTTTGTTACAAGGCTTGATGTGAAAAATTGCTCTTAGTAACTTGCAGTTGTAAATTACATGTGTCACAGGAGGGTGAATTTACTCACCAGGCTGCAGCATGATTAAATCATCGACTTCACCTTCTCTGATTCTGTCACGTTTAACCCACCAATGCATCAAACCTCGCAGGAAGATCTCCTCCTTGTGAAAGTTATTTTGTTGAGGAAATAAGTGAATGATACCAACAGATTAATACCAAAATATAATTTACACTTTCAAGGCACTTTTCTTTCACACATATTTCATCTGAGTCTCTGCTCTTCGAAATTCTGATTCCAAAGTTTGGATTTCAGTATCTTAGAAAGTGTCCTTTCTTGACCCCAAGAAAATTGGGTGCTTTTACTTTTAAACTTCATAATGTATTTTTTAGAGATAAAATTTCACTCATTTCACTTTCTCAGGGAGTTCTGAAAGATCTGAATATGTGTAAATGAAAAATTAATAATTTTGAAAGGTATCATACAACCTTAGCTTTCTTTGGTAACTGCATGTGTTTGCAATTCCCTTTTGTATACACAGACTGTGGTTGTTGCTGGGTTTGTCCTTGGTGATTTTGCACCTGCCTCCATGGAAGATGCCTTTGGATTTTATCTGGAAATAGCCTCTGTTGCTGTTGCTTTTCAGTTGCTCAGTCGTGTCTGACTCTTTGCAACCCCATGGACTGCAGCACACCAGGCTTCCCTGTCCTTCACTGTCTCCTGGAGTTTGCTCAGGTTAATGCCCATTGAGTTGGTGATACTAGCTATCTCATCCTCTGCCACCCTCGTCTCCTTTTGCCTTCAATCTTTCCCAGCAACAGGATTAATCCTAGAGGAAATCAACTCTGAATATTCATTGGAAGGACTGATGCCGAAGCTGAAGTTCCAATACTTTGGCCACCTGAGGCGAAGAGCCGATTCATTGGAAAAGATTCTGATGCTGGGAAATAGTCTGTGTAGATCCATTTATCAGCCCTCTTTTCCAAAACAAATCTATGTGTTCTCTGACACTGATCTTCGAATGACAAGCACTTGGGAAAATGCTCGTGTTGCTAGTTTAAGTGTTGGAGGTGGGGTTACGGAATAGCCACCAGCATCGCCCTGGTCCCTGCACGCACCTGTGAGCCTGGAGCGCGCATTCCTGCCAGGACTGTCTGCTGACGACTTGGGGGAGGGTTTTCCCTTTATTTCCTTTCCTCTGCCTTGTCAGTAACTGCTGCCTCCTCTCCAGGTCTGTTTTCTCCTGTGAGCTTCTCCTTGGACTTCCGTCTGCACCACGTGTGGAACCCTGAGGGGGTGGGCCTGCCTGTCTTACTGGTAGCTGCCCCCAACCCCCAGCAGGCTCAGCTTTCCCGAGGCCACTGAGGCCCTGCCTTGTTTCCGAGCATCGCCCACTCACTTCTCAGCCACATGCCTTGCTTGCATGACCCAATCCCTGCAGTGGCCCAAATCACCTTTCAGAACCTTCCAGAACGCTCCAAACTCTGGCCTTGGCCCTCCTAAGTGATCATTCCATTCTTCAGGTCTTTGCCCAAAAGAATGAGGACAGTGTGAAATGAGGGCAAGGTGGACCTGGTGACCTTGGGGATGCACAGAAGAGGGGGTGGCTGGCTGCCAGTAAGCGCGGCTGGCTGTGGTTTGGGTGACTCAGGCAGTCTGGCTGTGCTGCGTGTACCTCTCAGCCTCATCAAGGTGTCCTGAACAGGTTGTCATAGCAACGGCACAAGGGCAAGGGGAGACGGGCAGGGCATCCTGAGGTCTAGAAGGAAACTGGTGATCTGCTACTTCCGCCTATTCTATTGGCCAAAACAAGCCACAGGCCCAAGACCAATGTCAGAAGGCAGGCTAGTGACTCCACTCTTGGAAGGCAGGCACACAGCAAAGGTGCCTGCAAAAGGCAGAGTGGGTGAAGGACTGGGACCACGGATGCCTTCAATTTACCAGACGTGTTGCCTTTTAAAGTCATCTACAGACTCAAAAGTGAAGCAGTGGTAAAGAATCTGCCTGCCAATACAGGAGATGCAAGAGACATAGGTTAGATCCCTGTCGGGGAGATCCCCTGGAGGAGGAAATGGCAACCCACTCCAGTATTCTTGGCTGGAAAATCTCATGGACAGAGGAGCCTGGTGGGCTGTAGTTTATAGGGTTGCAAAGAGTCTGGCATGACTCAGCAACTGAACACACACACACACAGATTCAAAGGCTGATTTTAGTCCATGGGAAAATAGCTGGGCCTTTATTTTTATGATGAAAAGAGGGCATTGACTTTGATGTCCAGCAGTTGAGTTCTAGTCTGGAGTTACCCAGTTCCTCCCTGGGTCACCTCATGTACATCACAGACTTTCAGAATCTGGGGTCTACATGTGTGAAACGGGGTAACTAACTCCCTTTGGGTGCAAGTGTGGGTTCCGAAGCACAGGAAAAGACACTCAGCAGTGGCTGCAGGTGTGAGGGGACCTTTCCATGCATGAAACTCCTGCTAGTCCAGGCAGGGAGAGTGGTTAGGACTCAAAATAGACTCAGAACATAAACAGGAAAAATACAGCTTGCCATCAAGCACCACATAATCCCTAGACATAAACAAGTGACTTGCACGGCATCTCTGGTTCTTCATTTCATTAATGTCTGGGGTATCCTGTGTTCTTTCCCAGGGCAAAACCCTCTCTTAGATCAAAGAATCTGTCCCCTTTCCTGGAAGAAGCAGAAAACATTTGATCCCATGGATTACAGAGGCTGGACCCCTGGCCTTGTGAATTACTTCATACTTCTGCTCATCTCCCAGCTGAACTGGCTCCTTGGAGAGGAAGCAAGGCTTACACGGTGGTGGGAAGGGGACTTTAAAACTGGAGGGAAGAGGGATAGTGTGTAGCCCTCAGAAGAGATGGGCGTGATGCTGGTAGCTTCAGGCAAAGCTGGGTCTTCCCTGAGAGCTGCACGGCTGCCCGATAGATTGCATCAAGATGCTGCTGGCTTGGCGCTCAGGGGAGGACGTGTGCTTCATGATGGGCATGATGTGGGGAGATGTCCAGGTGAAAGGGGGCAGAACTCGGAGGTTAAACACCCTCAGAGGCTGCTCAGGGTGTGCACTTCGGAACAGACAAGACAGTCCAGAGTGCTGAAGCTGAAGCTCCAATATTTTGGCCACCTGATGTGAAGAACAGACTCGTTGGAAAAGACCGTGATGCTGAGAAAGATTGAGGGCAAGAGGAGAAGGGGGCGACAGAGGATGAGATGGTTGGATGGCATCACTGACACAATGGATATGAGTTTGAGCAGAGTCCAGGAGCAGTGAAGGGCAGGAAGCCTGGCATGCTGCAGTCCATGGGGTTGCAAAGAGTTGGACAGAACTTAGTGACTGAGCAATGAAGTGCACACAAACTCTGAGCCACAGGCATGAGAAAGTGAAGGCCATTTTAAGGGAGTGGAGCCCTGGAAATGCATCCTGGGGACAGGCCAGAGGCCTTCTTTTACAAGACCTTGGAACCCCGTTCATGGAAGGAGGAGCCAGCCCTGGAAGGCAGGGCCCCACAGCCCTAGAAGTGAGTGACATGGGGTGACAGTGGCTGACGGGCTGCCCAGGGCCCGGGAGGAGAGGGCCTTCAAGTGAGTGGGGCACAGACTCTAAGGGGTCCACTCCAGGGTCAGTGTCAGAGAACCTGGACCAGAAAATGCACAACCCAGATGCATCTCATAAAAATTTCAGTATGGAATTTTTTGAAACTAAAAAAATCTGTGACTCAGTGGTATAGAATCTTCCCCAAATGCAGGAGACATGGACTCTATCCTTGAATTGGGAAGATGCCCTGGAGAAGGAATTGGCAATCCTCCCCAGTATTCTTCCCTGGGAAATTCCATGGACAGAGGAGCCTGGTGGGCCACAGTCCATGGGGTTGCAGAGAGTTGGACATGACTAAACAATGACACCAAGACCATTGAAAACTTATGAATTTCACTTCACCTTATGTGCATAATTTGATATAAATCCCTTTAAATAAGTCTGTGAAAGTCAATCTTGAATGAAGCAAAGCCTTCCAAAATCCACCTTTTGCCTAAAATGAGACTTCCACATGTTCTTCAAGTTCAGAGTCTGGGAAGCTGAAGCCGATTCAGATCTCAGGGGCAGTACTGGAGTCCTTCAGAGTGGCGCCCAAGAAAGACCTCCAAACTTAGACTCAGCTGCCTTCCAATTGGGTGCTTTTTTTTTAGGCCCTCGATTGTGGCTTCCTACAACTTCATACAGTTAGCTCCTAAATTGTCTTCATTTTCTAATCACATTCTTTATAAACTGCCCACTGCTACGTATAGCAATGATTAGAAACAATTACTTGTATGAGCAGCAAGATGCATAGCCTTAAGAACTTGTTCACTGCCTCCAGCCAGGATCTGGGTACCTCACAAGAGCTTTTCAATGCTTTACTAGTATCCACTGAATGTTGAGTGAATGAACAAATGAGTGAGTGAATGAACGAATGAGTGAGTGAACTCATTATCTTATGTGAGCCTGGCAACATCCCTGTGACGTATCGTTTTACAGAGAAGGAATATATTGTACAATTTGACAGCATCAGTCCTTTGGTGCTCAGCCTTCCTTATGGTCCACCTCTCACATCCCTACAAGATTACTAGATTACATAGCTTTGACCATACGGACCTTTGTAGGCAAAGTGATGTCTCTGCTTTTTGTATGCTGTCTAGGTTTGTCACAGCTTTCCTTCCAAGGAGCAAGAGTCTTTTAATTTCATGGCTGCAGTCAGGAGAAGACTCTTGAGAGTCCCTTGGACTGCAAGGAGATCAAACTAGTCAATCCTAAAGGAAATCAATCCTGAATATTCATTGGAAGGACTGATGCTGAAGTTCCAGTACTTTGGCCACCTGAGGCAAAGAGCTGGCTCATTGGAAAAGACCTTATGCTGGGAAAGGTTGAGGGCAGGAGGAGAAGAAGGCGTCAGAGGATGAGATGGTTGGATGGCATCACCGACTCAATGGACATGAGTTTGAGCAAGCTCCAGGAGATGGTGATGGACAGGGAAGCCTGGCGTGCTGCAGCCTATGGGGTCACAAAGAGTCGGATGTGACTTAGCGACTGAACAACAGCAACCACAACACATTTACATGTGCATATTGTCCTATTCAAGGTTCTCCAAGAAACCGAACCAACAGGGTGTGTGTCTGTCTGTGTGTGTAAATGGCTCCCATGCTTACGGAGACTGCATCTGCAGTTGGCAAGCTGAGGCCCCAGGACACCCAGTGCTACAGTTCTTGTCTAAGCCTGAAGGCCTGAGAAGCTGGAGAGTTGATGCTGTATGTTCCAGTCTGAAAGCAGGAAGGAATGAGCGTCTGCGTGGGACAATCAAGCGGGAGGAGTTTCCTGGTGTGTCAGCCTTTCTGCTCCATTCAGGCCATCAGCGGACCGAAGGAGGCCCACCCACACTGGGGAGGGCTGTCTGCTATTTACTCAGTCTACAGATTCAGAATATTAGTTTCATCCAGAAACGCACCTTCACAAACATATCCTTCACCATGTTTGACTAAATGGGTACTCTGTGGTCTGATCAAGTTGACACATAAAATCAACATGTGTTTCTGGCCATGCCACATACAGGATCTTAGTTCTCCAACCAGGGATTGAACTCACGCCCCTGCACTGGGAACGCAGAGTCTTAACCACTGGGCCACCAGAAAGTCCCTATCTCACATGTGTTTTATAATTGTGTACACTGCCTACATTTACTTTCTCTTCCAATAAAGTTAATTTTTTTGACCTGGGCCTTTAGTTTAGTAGTTGTGCTAAACACTTCAGTCGTGTTCAACTCTTTATGACCCTATGGACTGTAGCCCACCAGGCTCATCTGTGCACGGGATTCTCCAAGCAAGAATACTGGCGTGGGTTGCCATGCCCTCCTCCAGGGGATCTCACCAACCCAGGGACTGAACCCACATCTCTTGTGTCTTCTGCATTGGCAGGTGGGTTGTTTACCACTGGCACCAGTTGGGAAGCCCATAGTTTAGTAAGACCAAGGAAGAAGATTTAGGAAACAAATACACAGAACCTTTGCCTATTTTCAGTTTGCACAACATTTACTCCAGATTTACCTTTTCACGGAAAGGATGCCAAGATCAAAGGTTTTCTCGGAGTTGGGAGGCTTGTAGTGGTATGTTGTAGGCTTTCTACCACAGAACAAATGAACAAGCAGGTGAGCTGATGTCCGTTTGGCCCAGGGTTTCAGTGTCTAAATGAATTTTGTGGGTCTGTTTTTCTGACGTTTCACGGCCTCTGATGGAAAGCCCTGTGGTCCTGTTGATGACTCATCCTTCCCATTCTCCCTGAGATATCTCTGCCTCCGCTGGAAGCACACAGTGGGGCTCTGTGTATGATGCTTGGGATGGGCTGCGTGACTCAGACATCAGCCAAACGGACCTTCGTTTCAACCTGGATGGTGCCCATAGGCATTCCTCATACCTGGCCATCTGCCTGTTTGTGTGCCGGCAACATCCAGTTAGAGTGGATGATGCAACAGCTGGCTGAGATTTTTTGGTTCTAGCTCGAAGATGGGTAGGTAGGTGAGGACAGAGCAAAGATGAAAAAAATATAAATAAAAAGGGGACATCTGAATAACCAAGGAAGGTTCAGAATGGGGATAGCTTTATGATCCGAGCAAAGAGAGCTTGTGATGACTCATTCTAGCGCTGGTTTTCCACCAGGGACAAACTCCACATTCTACTCCACGTGTCTCTCTTCTGCTTAGCTACCTTCTGGCCACTTTCTCTGAATCTCGGTTCTAATCCTGAGAGATAGGGAATCTGACTCAGTCTGAACTCGAACTGGTCTTCTTAGGTTACGTGTTTTCAATCTGATCCATCCAGCTGTGGCCTGGGGGAGTCACATGGCACCAGGATGCCTCCCCGACCTCTGTTGTGATGGGGTAAGGACAGGATCAGCTCCAGTATAAGGGTCATGGGCAGGGCTGGCACACGAACACACCCTCGTGTGAGCTGGATTGCTTAGTTCAGGTGTGCCTGGGCAAATTCATTCAGGCCATGAGAACTGATTGAAATTTCCAGAAATTATGCAAAGCCAGTTGTTAAATACAGCCATGATTAAATTAAGTTGCACAACATTTTCAGTAAAACAAAAAGTACCAATTACTTTACTACATTTTGCTATTATCTATGCTTCAGCTGAAACTCCAATACTTTGGCCATCTGATGCAGAGTTGACTCATTGGAAAAGACTCTGATGCTGGGAAAGATGGAGAAAGCAATGGCACTCCACTCCAGTGCTCTTGCCTGGAAAATCCCATGGATGGAGGACCCTGGTAGGCTGCAGTCCATGGGGTCACTACCAGTCAGACACGACTGAGCGACTTCACTTTCACTTTTCAGTTTCATGCATTAGAGAAGGAAATGGCAACCCACTCCAGTGTTCTTGCCTGGAGAATCCCAGGGACGGGGGAGCCTGGTGGGCTGCCGTCTATGGAGTCTCACAGAGTTGGACACGACTGAAGCGACTTAACAGCAGCAGCAGCTAGGAAAGATTGAAGGCAGGAGGAGAAGGGGATGACAGAGGATGAGATGGTTAGATGGTATCACCATCTCAATGGACACGAGTCTGAGCAAGCTCTGGGAGATGGTGATGGACAGGAAAGCCTGGGATGCTGCAGCCTGTTGGGTTGCAAAGAGTCAGATGTGACCAAGGGACTGAACACACATTTCTACAGCCACCATGAATAGCCCAAGAACACTGGGGAAATTAATTCCAATATTTGATAAAAATACTATCTGATCCAGCAAAAGTGACTCACGTCATTGACAGAAAGTTTCAAAACACAATTTCATTGCTTTATTTTTGTCTTTTTAAATTAATTTTTATACAGTTATTTAAGTTTCTAGTTCATTTACAGTTATTACAAAACATTGGCTGCATCCCCCTGTTGTACAATACATCCATAAGCCCCTTACACCCAATAGTTTGTACCTCTTAATTCTCCACCCCTGTTACTCCCTCCACCCTGTGGCAACCACTAGTTTGCTCTCTACATCTGTGGATAAGCCTCTTTTTTGTTATATTCACTAGTTTATTCTGTTTTGTATATTCTATAAGTAAATGGTATCATTTAGCATCCAAGTTTACCCGTGTTGTTGCAAATGACAAAATTTTGTGTTTTTTTTGTGGCTAAGTAGTATTCTATCATGTGTTGTGTGTGCAAGTATATATGCATGCAATGGAATACTACATCAAGGAAAATCTCAAATAACGTTTGTCTCACAACTACATTCATTTGTCACCTGCAACCATAGGTTGGCTGTGGATGCAAGAGTTCACCAAAAATCAAGCAAGTATTATGTCAGAGTTAATTGACTATACAGAATTGACAACAAAGATATTGTCTACTTTAAAATTTGTAAATTGTGTACACATTCTTTATATCAGTAAGATTTACAATAACCACATACACATGTATATAAAATGCATATTCTCTTTCGAGGGTGACAGTAGTCAGATCAGATTAGGGCTGACCCTAATGATCTTATTTTTAACATAATTACCTCCTAAAAGGCCCTGTTTCTACAAACAAAATTTGAGGAACCAAGGATTAGGACTTCAACATGTAGGTTCTAGGGAGATAAAATTCAACCCAACTATCAGGTCTAGTCCCTTAAATCTATTTCTCACTTCCACTGTATAATCATAAGGGATTCGATTTAGGTCATACCTGAATGGTCTAGTGATTTTCCCTACTTTCTTCAATTTAAATCTGAATTTATATATGATATCAAATGTTGTGATGAGCCATTGACCATAGGTCTACTCCTGGGTTTAAAAACAGACTCTTGCAAATTGGCATGTATACCATATATATGGCATAGGGTG
This sequence comes from Madoqua kirkii, assembly GCA_006408675.1. NCBI lineage: Eukaryota > Metazoa > Chordata > Mammalia > Artiodactyla > Bovidae > Madoqua > Madoqua kirkii. The sequence goes on from SJYC01070464.1 coordinate 124,901, forward strand.
GAATTGATAGATGGAGTTCCATTTCTTAAGATGTTGCTAAGTCACTTCAGTTGTGTCTGATTCTGTGTGACCCTATAGACGGCAGCCCACCAGGCTGCCCTGTCCCTGGGATTCTCCAGGCAAGAACACTGGAGTGGGTTGCCATTTCCTTCTCCAATGCATGAAAGTGAAAAGTGAAAGGGAAGTCGCTCAGTCGTGTCCAACTCTTAGCGACTCCATAGACTGCAGCCCACCAGGCTCCCCCATCCATGGGATTCTTCAGGCAAGAGTACTGGAGTGGGGTGCTATTGCCTTCTCCCTCTTAAGATGTTAGGTAAATTATATTTTTGACCACAGCATTTACTCCTGTGGTGAGAGTTCATTTCTTTTCTTCTTTAGATCATAATGGGTTTTCTAAAATACCTATCTACTTTGAACTTTAGGCAGTCCCTAATTTAATTCCTGCGCAACCATGGATTCATCAAAATAGTGGCTACAGGACCTACCACTGACTGTGGCTATGGGTACACTTTGGTCATCATCTGGACATCAGTAGTGAGTCCAAAACACTTGTGAGGAGAGATGATATGCAAAGGAGTAGCAAAGTTTAGAGACTAGTAGAAATTGTGAACCCGCTAAGCCCCAATTATAGGATTTCCATCTTGCTTTGATTACCTTTATAAGGATTGAACCAAAGATTCCATTTTCATGGTAGAAGGTTTTTATTGTGACTTCTTTCTTTTTCAGTTGATTTAGTCCAATTCTTATTTCTTAAACTGAAGTAGGGTTGATTCCATATGTGTTTAAGGAGTTAAATTATCCTTATATTCTGAAAATGATTTTCTAGACTCTGCATACCTGCCAAGTATACCTGTCAAGTCTGACACTTTGCAAGCCCATGGACTGTAGACCTCCAGGCTCCTCTGTCCATGGAATTCTCTAGGCAAAAATACTGGAGTGGGTTGCCATTTCCTCCTTCAGGTGATCTTCCTGACCCTGGGATTGAACCCATTCCCAGAGTTAAATAAATGCTGTGAAAGAAAGCCTAGCAGTGGTGGTGCTGTTTTGTTTTTATTTTGGAATGGAATAATTCCACCATTTTGACTCTCATATATGTAATACTTTTAGCCCACAGGGTTTGTAAAGTACCTATGTTTTCTTGATACATGGGAAAGATTTGGAAAATAATATCACAGTATTCTCAAAGTAGATGTAGCAATAATAGTAGTATTAATGGAATTCAAAATTTTAACTTGGGAAGATTTCTTTAAAAGATTTCAAATATTTCCCCATTTGTTTGCAAGTTGAGTTCATCCATTTTTTTCCCTCAGAAAATCATATAGATGGTATATATGCTTCATGAATGATAAAACAGATGTTATACTAGCTAGTGCTCCAAAACCTATAGGGGCAAAAGCACAGTACATCCTCTATATCAGAAAAAGCAAAGGTTTTTTTTTTTTCCTCTTCTTCTTCTTACTGCTTTCTTATGCAGTTACATGAGACTTGCCCTTACTCCTCCCTGAGGATTTTTTTAAATCTGTTTAGTAGATATCGTTAGTAGAGCCTTTGTCTCCACAGAGATCTGTTGAGGTTTCTTGAAAGGAGAGAAAATTACTTACTCGTGTTTCTTGTTCTCTGCAGATACACAAACCCAGCAGATCATCACTTGCCTGCCCTCTGTCTGCCCTGAGTTGGGGATAATGGCTTGTTATTATTAGACACTATTATGGTTATTATTTTCATTTCAAAAAGTCTTGAAGGTGTACAGTTCAGGGCTACAGAAGGAAAGGCATATTCAGAAAGATGTGTACCTCCTGCTGGTAGGCAAAGTCAGTAGCTTTGTAATGTGGAAGACTAAAACCTGACCTGTTTCTTACTGAGGCATAAGAACATGTTGAGTAATGAAAACTTCATTCACAAACAGAAGCAAACAGAGTATTTCTTAAATGTTTTTGGCTTTGTAATAAGAATTTTGCGGTCACATATACCAACCGTTCATTTTCTGAAGTTGATTAATCTCATAGTTTCTAGAATTCTGTGTATAGATCCACATGTATATATAGGAAATGGACTGGCAGAGAGTCGTGTTAGCAGTAGCGGACATGTTGCTGCAAACACCCTCTGCTCCAAATGGAGGTCTCTCCTTGCCTAACATGGCTTTGAATGTCTACTGTTGGTTCCCTGGGAGGTGGAAAATATATTGCCACCTTTCTTGGGCAGCAGTGCAGAAGTTAAGTGGGCCGTTTCTCAGCTTGGGTGTCTGTGAATAACAGAACACAGACTTCCTCAGGGCCACCCAGAGGGTCAACCAAACATCCCATTTTTAAAGAATTAAATGTATAGCTTTGATACAGTAACTTGAAAGGGGGCACAGAGAACCTAGTTTGCCTACAGCTGAACAATAAATAAATCTTCCAGTTTGGGAATTAGCTGTAATCACTGTTTGAGGAGAGTTCACAGGGTGGAGTTGGGGGGTGGGGGCGTCACAGGTTCTCACCTTTCTTAGGAATATGTGATGTCTCCCCAAATACATAAAGAGCTGGATTGAGTATCATGTGTTCAAGTATATGTTTTAATTTTCACACCATGAATTATGAAGATATATACACAAAGGGATTTCTCATCTGTTATAAAATAACTAACAGTTTTCCAATTCTAAAGAGTTGAGTTCATGGTAACTTAGCAACATGAAATTCAGTGGAGTCAATTTTGTAACATGTCTTACAGAAATCTGAATCAGACAATAGGTTTCCAATTAAACTGTTAATTGTGTCATTTGATACTTGGCTTGTAGAGCAGAGGCCCAACACAGACAGCATAAAGTAGACATAGACATTATTAATAATAATATTCTGTTATTATATTAATAATATAATTCAACTGATTCTCTTCTAAACATATAACAATAATTTCATAGCAGATTATCACTACTTTCAAAAGTAACTATTGTAACTGAAGATCAGCACACTTTTTTGTTTTTTCATTTTCCAATAGAATTTCGTGTTATCTATATCTTTATGCTGCAATAAGGTGACTGCCCAATTGTCAAAAAGTTTCCAAAACAGTTGGGATAGAATATGAAGCCCTTATCATGGCCTACAGACACTCCATGGTCCAGCTGCTAGTGATTCCTAGTCCTATCATGTATTTTCTCTTTGCTTATGTCTTCCCAGCCGCAGCTTCTGGGCTATTCTTTCAATAAAACAAACATTTCTGCCTCAGTCTCAGCATTTGCTCTCCTTTCTGCTAGGAAAGTGCACGTGTTCACATGGCTCACTCCTTCACTTCAGTCTCATTTCTGCTCACTTATCACCTCCTCAAAAAGTTTTCCTAACACCTTGACTTTAAGTGACAGAGCCCATCACTCTGCAGTCTCTTGACCTGACTTACTTTTTTCATAGGATTTACCACTACCTAACTTTATAATTTATATCTACTCTGTTTTTATCAACCATCTCTCCTACTAGAATGTGAGCTCTGTTGAAACCGAACTTTTGTCTGACTTGCTATAGAACAAGACCCTGACACACAGTAAGAACATAATATCTATTGCATGAATGAAAATTAATTGTCTAGGAAAAAAGAAATTGGCTTTGCATTTCTTTTACAAATACTATAAAGCTACTCAATATGAATATTCTTCCCAGTCATTTACGTTATTTTGAGGGAAATAAAAAGGCCTAAAAAATTGAAGAGTTGACTCATTGGAAAAGACTCTGATGCTGGGAAAGATGGAGAAAGCAATGGCACTCCACTCCAGTGCTCTTGCCTGGAAAATCCCATGGATGGAGGACCCTGGTAGGCTGCAGTCCATGGGGTCACTACCAGTCAGACACGACTGAGCGACTTCACTTTCACTTTTCAGTTTCATGCATTAGAGAAGGAAATGGCAACCCACTCCAGTGTTCTTGCCTGGAGAATCCCAGGGACGGGGGAGCCTGGTGGGCTGCCGTCTATGGAGTCTCACAGAGTTGGACACGACTGAAGCGACTTAACAGCAGCAGCAGCTAGGAAAGATTGAAGGCAGGAGGAGAAGGGGATGACAGAGGATGAGATGGTTAGATGGTATCACCATCTCAATGGACACGAGTCTGAGCAAGCTCTGGGAGATGGTGATGGACAGGAAAGCCTGGGATGCTGCAGCCTGTTGGGTTGCAAAGAGTCAGATGTGACCAAGGGACTGAACACACATTTCTACAGCCACCATGAATAGCCCAAGAACACTGGGGAAATTAATTCCAATATTTGATAAAAATACTATCTGATCCAGCAAAAGTGACTCACGTCATTGACAGAAAGTTTCAAAACACAATTTCATTGCTTTATTTTTGTCTTTTTAAATTAATTTTTATACAGTTATTTAAGTTTCTAGTTCATTTACAGTTATTACAAAACATTGGCTGCATCCCCCTGTTGTACAATACATCCATAAGCCCCTTACACCCAATAGTTTGTACCTCTTAATTCTCCACCCCTGTTACTCCCTCCACCCTGTGGCAACCACTAGTTTGCTCTCTACATCTGTGGATAAGCCTCTTTTTTGTTATATTCCTAGTTTATTCTGTTTTGTATATTCTATAAGTAAATGGTATCATTTAGCATCCAAGTTTACCCGTGTTGTTGCAAATGACAAAATTTTGTGTTTTTTTTGTGGCTAAGTAGTATTCTATCATGTGTTGTGTGTGCAAGTATATATGCATGCAATGGAATACTACATCAAGGAAAATCTCAAATAACGTTTGTCTCACAACTACATTCATTTGTCACCTGCAACCATAGGTTGGCTGTGGATGCAAGAGTTCACCAAAAATCAAGCAAGTATTATGTCAGAGTTAATTGACTATACAGAATTGACAACAAAGATATTGTCTACTTTAAAATTTGTAAATTGTGTACACATTCTTTATATCAGTAAGATTTACAATAACCACATACACATGTATATAAAATGCATATTCTCTTTCGAGGGTGACAGTAGTCAGATCAGATTAGGGCTGACCCTAATGATCTTATTTTTAACATAATTACCTCCTAAAAGGCCCTGTTTCTACAAACAAAATTTGAGGAACCAAGGATTAGGACTTCAACATGTAGGTTCTAGGGAGATAAAATTCAACCCATAGTAATGTGAATTCCTGAAAAATGTATATTTTTGTTTTGGGTGCATTTTTTTTCTAGTGAAGTTGGACATTGGTTCATGTTTCTATAGTCCTATATTTTATTGCATTTTCTCTTCCATGAAATGTGTTTCTATCTTTTTTCCCAGCTACTCTTGAGTTGTTGATCTTTTTCAAATTGATTTGTTGGAGCCATTTTAAACATATATTCTATATACTGCTCCGTCGCCTGCCTGTGGATTGCAAATATCTTCCTGCAGTCTGTTACAAATGTCATACGGGTATAGCTAAATGAGTTTCCCCCATCTTTATTGAGGTATAATTGAGAAATACAAATTGTATAGGATTAAAGTGTGTGACTTGATGTTATCTGTATACATGATGAAATGATCACCACAGTCCAGCTGATTAACAAGTCCACCACCTTACACAGTTACAAATTTTGTGTGTGTTTGTGGGAGAACACTTAATTTCTATAGTAAATTTCAAGGACACAGTCCCTTATTGTTAACTGTAGTCACCATGAGCCCTGGAGCTTATTATCTTGCATAACTGAAACTTTGCATCCCTTGACAAACATCTCCGCACTTGCGTAGCCCCTAGGCCGCCACCATCCTGCTCTCCGCGGCTGGGAGCGTGACTGCTTTGATTTATTGGTGTTTGGCTGTGCTGGGTCTGCACTGCTGTGCGCGGCTTCCTCTAGCTGCGGCAAGCAGGGCCGCTGGACCCTGTGGGGCGCGGGCTTCTCACTGCGGTGTCTTCCCCTGTTGGGGAGCACAGGCTCGGGGTGCAGGGCTTCGGTGCTTGCAGCACTTACACTCAGCAGCTGCGGCACATGGGCTTAGTTGCTCCACGGCATGTGGAACGCCCCCAGACCAGGGATCAAACCCGAGACCATGCATCGACAAGCTGCTTCTCACCCGCTGTGCCACCAGGGAAATCCGAGTTTGACTGTTATTATTAGATTCTGCACAAAAGAAAGATCATGTCAATGAATTTTTATAAAGTAACTAGAATCACATGATAAGCACCCTGTCAGGAAGCAGAGGCTTTCCTGGTGCCAAGGCCCCCTTTGTGGATCCCCTGAATTGCTATTTTCTTTTCCCCCAAAGATAAATGCTATCCTGATTTACAATATGAATTAAGTGTGGCTATTTTTGGATTTTACATAAATGCAGTCATATTCTATGCCTTTCTTTGTGTCTGACTTCTTTTAATCAACAATATGTGTCTGAGAATCATTTGTCTTGATGCATATAGATCAGTTTGTTTTCATTGTCGTATACTAGTTCATTGTACCATTATACTGCAATTTATCTATCCCTTTTGGTTTGGGTGGACATTTGGCTTGTTAACAGTCTGTGACAATTACAAATAATGCTTCTGTGGAGCTTTTTGAATAGATACATGTGTATACATTTTGTTGAGTATAAATCTAGAAGCAAAATTGCAACATGTGTTTACTATTGTTAATACAGACATAGATTTTCAAAGTGGTGGTAGAATCAATATTTCTTGCCAGCAATAAACGAAAGTTTCTATCACTTTACATCTTGTTGAGTCTAGTTTTGGGTTGGGAAGTTTCCCTGGAAGAAGGCATGGCAACCCACTCCAGTACTGTTGCCTGGAGAATCCCCTGAGAGAGCAGCCTGGCAGGTCACAAAGAGTCGGACACGACTGAAGCGACTCGGCAAGCGTGTCTGGTTACGCAGTGTCTTTAACTCTGCCCGTGCTGGTGGGTGTCCACTGATACGTCACTGTGGTTTTAGTCACACTCGCCTGGTGACTAACGGGGTCCAAAACCCATTTGCATCTGTTGGCCACTCGGATAGTTCCTTTTGTGAAGTGCTTGTTGACAGTCTTGCTATTTCTTATTAATCTATGAGAATATTATGCATTTTCTGGATATAAGCTCTTTGTCATTTATACATGTGTTGCCAATATTTTATCTCACTTTATGATTTGCATTTTGAATCTCTTAATGATGTCTTTGATTGAGCAGAAGTTCCTAATTATAACACAGTATGTCAATAATTTATCAGTCTTTTCCTTCGTGATTATTGCTTTTTGGGGTTCTGTTTAATAAATTTTCCAATCTCAAGGTCATGAAGATAAACTGTGTTTTCTTCTACAAGTTTTATGGCTTATCCTTCACAGTTAGAATTACATTCCTTGAGACTCAAGTTATGATGTAGGAGTGGAGGAGATTCATTATGCTCCAAATGAATATGTAGCTGACCCAGCACAATTTAGTGAAAAGACCATCATTTTTCTATTGATCTGCAGTGCTATCTTTGCCATATATCAAGTATTTTTTTTATGTGTGAGTCTGCTTTTGGACTCTACTTGTTTCCATTGTTCCATTTATATTCGTCTGTATTTGGCCCAACACCAGTTGACAGAGTTTATCCTTCAACTTTGTCCTTAATTTTCAGCATTATTTTGCCTTTCCTGGCCTTTTCTATTAACATATGTATTTAAGAATGTACTTGTCATGGACGTGTACACCCTGCTATGTTTAAAATAGATAACCAACAATGTATCTATTGTTCAGCACAAGCGACAAGGCTCAACGCTACGTGGCAGCCTGAATGGGAGGGGAGTTTGGGGAAGAATGGATACATGTATATGCATGGCTGAGTCCCTTCACTACTCACCTGAGACTACCACAACATTGTTTGTTAATCAGCTAAACCCCAGTGCAAAATAAAACGTTTCACTAATGAAAAGCATATACCCATCAATTTATGCACACACATTGCCTCCCCCCCACACGCCCTTTGTTAGATTTTGCAGTGGGTAAAATGGTATTTAATGTGCAGAACAGCTTGAAATAAACCAACATCACTGTAATATGGAGACTTTCAATACACAAGCATGGTATATCTCTTCATTTACTTAGATTTTATTACATTTTTCTCATTAATACTTAGCAATTTTCCTTATAAAGACCTTGCATATCTTTGATAAGATCCATTCCTAGGTATTTGATAATTTTTTGATATTACTAAAATGTTTCAAAATTTAATTTTCTAGTTGACTTGCTGATATGAAGAAATAAAATTGGTTTTTAAATACTGACCTTTTTTCCAGTGACTTTGATGAATTTGCATATTAGTTCTAATATTTAATCTAGCTTTAATAATTGCAGTTTTATACCTTCCTTTCCAATCCTCATGTCATCTTGTTACCTTGATCTGTTGCATTGTTAGAACCTCCACTGATGTTTGGAAGAGGTCCCAGTAGGCATCTTTGTTTTGTTTCTGGTCCAGAGGAAACAATCCAACAACTCACATTCACCACCAAGTTTAAAAAGGTTTTTTGCATTTCTTTTATTTTTTCTTAATTTATCACATTAAGGAGAGTCATTTTACTGTCAGGTTGATGCTAACTTTTAACATGAGTGAATCTTGAATTTTGTCAAATGTTTCTGCAGCATCTAGTGCATTTATCAAATGATTATGCATTTGTATTCTGTGTGTGTATTGTAGAAGAATGCTACTGAAGGTTGATCTTATAACTGAAAGCTTGGAGAATAATCTTTCTTAGCTCTAGTACTTTGTTTGAGGAATCCATTTAGTTTTGCTGGGTAGATAATTTTTTAATCTGTAAACGATAATTTTTAAAATTGCTTTCTTCTAAATTCTTAACTTTATTTTTTCTCCTTTGCTATTGGAACCTCTGCCAGTATCTTCAACAGTACCTGTAATAATGGACATTCTTGTCTTGTTACCAATCTTGAAAGGAATGTGTCTAAAGTTTCTCCATCAGGATTATAAGATTGACTGCAAGTCATCAAGTTCTGAAAGTTCATTTCTTCTTCCAGTTTGCTAATAACTTTTTGGTTTATAAATTGGTATTGAGCGTTACTAAGTTTTTTTTTTTAATCAGTTGAGATATCCCATGCTTTTTTCTTCCTTATTGTTATTGCTCTATGTTACTATCTGAAGGTAAGATTGCAAATATATTGCATGATTGGGCATGGCAGTCTCTTTCCTCAATAATTAGGCGTCCCTGGAGGCTCAGATGGTAAAGAATCCACCTGCAATGTGGGAGACCTGGGTTTGATTTCTGGGTTGAAAGGTCCCCTAAAGAAGGGAACGGCTATCCACTCCAGTATTTTGGCCTGGAGAATTCCATGGACAGAGGAGCCTGGCAGGCTGCAGTCCATGGAGTCTCAAAGAATTGGACACAACTAAGTGACTTTTACTTTCTTTTCACTTCCTTCAATAATGAATCCAAGATGGCAGAGTAGAAGGATGTGCACTCATCTTCTCCAGCAAGAACTCCAAAATCGCAACTAGCTGCTGAACAACTAGGAGAAGGGAGTGGCACTCCACTCCAGTACTCTTGCCTGGAAAATCCCATGGATGGAGGAGCCTGGTGGACTGCAGTCCATGGGGTCACTAAGAGTTGGACATGACTGAGTGACTTCACTTTTACTTTTCATTTCCATGCATTGGAGAAGGAAATGGTAACCTGCTCCAGTGTCCTTGCCTTGAGAATCCCAGAGATGGGAGAGCCTGGTGGGCTGCCATCTATGGGGTCACACAGAGTCGGACACGACTGAATCGACTCAGCAGCAGCTGAACAGCTATTAGCAGGAAAATGCTGGATCCCACCAAAAAAGATACCTCATGTCCAAGGGCAAAGGAGAAGCCCCAACAAGATGGAAGGAGGGCCAAAATCATATTTAGAATCAAACCCCATACTCGCCAGAGATGCTTGGAGGACTCAAAAAAAAAACCTTGTGTGCAACAGGATGCAGAGACCCCTAGGGACTGAGCCAGGCTCAATGAAACTATAAACCATGCTGTGTTTGTCTCCTGCAGAGGCAGGGGCCAGCGTGGCCTGCCATGGGGTCAGGGGCTCTGGCTGCGGCAGGCCTGGCTCACCCAGCGTGTGGCGTCCGCCCTCTGGGAGGAGGTTGCATTAGCCCCACCATAGAGCCACCAGGCAGACACCACAAGCTGCAGAACAAGGACACCAAACAAATGCTCGCACTGTTGAGAGAGCCAAGGACCCACAGCAGGTTTCCCAGCCTGGGCATCTGGCAAAGGGACTGGGAACCCCCAGGGAATTTCACTTTGGAGGCCGGTGGGATTTGATTACAGAACTTCCTCAGGACTGGAGAATCAGGCTCTTGGAGGGCACAAACGAAACCTTGTGTGTACCAGGGCCCAGGAGAAAGGAACAGTGTCCCATGAGAGACGGAGTCAGACTTGCCTGTGAGTGTCCAGGAGTCTCTGGCAGAGGCGTGGGCTGACGGTGGCCTGCTGTGGGGTAAGGGACACTGAATTCAACAGGGTGGGCATAAGTCCTTTTGAAGGAGGTCACCATTACCACCATTACCCCTACCATAGTTTGGCATCAGGCCAAACTAGAGCAACGGAACACAACTCTGCCCATCAACAGAAAATTGGATCAAAGATTTACCGAGCATGGCATCACCCATCAGAGAACAAGACCCAGATTCCCCCACAGTCAGTCTCTTCCATAAAGAAACCTCTCCATCAGAGGGCAGACAGAATGAAAGCCACCGTCACAGAAAACCAATCAAACTGATCACATGGATCACAGCCTTGATTAACTCAATGAAACTATAAGCCACACTGTGTAGGCCATCCAAGACAGATGGGTCATGGTGGAGAACTTTGACAAAATGTGGTCCCGTGGAGGAGGGAATGGCAAACCACTTTAGTATCTTTGGCTTGATGACCCCATGAACCAAAATCACTGCAGATGGTGACTGAAGCCATGAAATTAAAAGACACTTGCTTCTTGGAACAAAAGCCATGACCAAACTAGACAGCATATTTAAAAGCAGAGACATTACTTTGCCAACAAATGTCTGTCCAGTCAAAGCTATAGTTTTTCCAGTAGTCACATATGGATGTGAGAGTTGAACTATAAAGAAAGGTGAGCGCCAAAGATACTTTTGAACTGTGGTGTAGAAGAGTCTCGAGAGTCCCTTGGACTGCAAGGAGATCAAACCAGTCAATCCTAAAGGAAATGAACTCTGAATATTCATTGGAAAGACTGATGCTGAAGCTGAAACTCCAATACTTTGGTCCCCTGATGGCGAAGAACTGGCTAATTGGAAAAGACGTTGATGCTGGGAAAGACTGAGGGCAGGAGAAGGGGACGATAGAGGATGAGATGGTTGGATGGCATCACCAACTTGATGGACATGAGCTTCAGCAAGCTCCAATAGTTGGTGATGGACAGGGAAGCCTGGGGTGCTACAGTCCATGGGGTTGCAAAGAGAACTGAGTGACTGAACTGAACTGAACTTCTTCAATAAAAACATAGATGTGTGATTTGATTAAGTGACCCAAACGGTTTTTATTTTTTCCATGGTTGCAGCATTAAACGTGTGTTCAGAAGAGGGCTCTTTCAGATTATAGTCCAGGATTATCGGTTCCTGGGTCAGGTTTTGTGTTAATCTTTAGCTTGTCTGAACCAGCTCTGTGAATGATTTCTCATAACTGCCTTTGCGTCTCCTTGGGCGTTGGCCTCAGACCATAAATTGAGCTCATCCGGGTGGAAGATGCTGGCACTCTTCAGCCGTGGGGACAGTCACATGGCCTCCTGTCTTCGCAGCAGCTCAGAGCACAGCGCAGATGCTGGCTGGCACAGCTTGGCAGCCACCGGAAGCCATCCCAATGGAAGCCAGAATAAGTTTGTGGCTTCCGAGATGCTTTAAATCTTCTACTAAATGCAATCTATTCTGTAACAAGAAAAAGACACCCTTAAGCTCTCTGCTTAGTTTTTAGTAGACAAATGCCATTTCTTATTGCCATTTGTCATTTTTTTTTTTTTGTCTCTTCTCAAAGCCAAGTGTGTCATTTTGGGGATGACATTTATATTTAACTCTGCCCCCTCACCCCCGCCTTGAGTTACCTTTGTTGCCAAGTCTCATAAATACTGAGATGCACTATTAACATAAACTGAAGGCTGACAGGTCACCCTGTTTGTCTCTCAGAAATGAGCGTGTTTTGTGACCGTGGGAACAGCCTGTTCTCTGGAGAGGTGTCTTTCACTTCCGGCGGTGGAGGATCGGTCTCTGTCTCAGTTATGAAAGAAAGGCTCTCCTCTCTCCCTAGTTCCCACGTTTGGCAGGAAGCCTTCCTCTGTCACATTTGTTCCTGCTGAGGTTCTGTGGTTTTTTCAAAGAGAGCAGAAATGTTCCACCAGCCTGATTTCCTCTCTTTCTGAAGGCCCACTGTTATCTGTTCGGGGACTGGCACTTTGTAAAATCTGCCTCTGAAAAGCATCTGTGTTGCAAAACATTTCCATAGGCATCTGGAAATAACCTGCGGTGACGTCCGCTGTCGGACCCTGGGTAGAGGGGCTGTCTTTTCTGTTGGCTGGTTTCTGTGCTGCTTCTCGTCACCCATGGGCATGCAGACAGCCTCTGTGGTTGACTGAGGGGATCCTGCCCGGGGCCGAGGGCCTGTTGAGAAGCCCCGCCATGTGGGACAAGAGAGGGTGCCAGCTGCATCATTCCTCTAACTCCCTGCGAGCCTGGGCACACCCTTCCATTTCTCAGCCTTTGACTCCATCCGTAACAGGATGACCTCCAGGCTGCCTGCAGCTCTAACTTTGCAATTTCATTTCTTCTCATCACTGTTGCTTTTATTTCTTGGTGATACAACAAACTGCAGAGGAAGCGTGCTAACTTTCCTGAGTCCCCGTGACAAACAAGTGCCTGGTGTCATTTCCAAGGCTCTGGGAGATGGCGTCTGAGTCACAGCGGTGGGGCATGTCTAAACCCCTCTCCAGAGGCCGTTTTGATAAGGTCCCCGGAGAGCTCCATGAGCTCGTTCTTCAGTTTGTCAGAATGACTTTCTGAGGTCCAGAGTGTGGTTTTTCCTCCCTTGCATCTCTTCAGTCACTCTGTTCAGGCTAAAGGCAGCTGAGGATATATCTGCACCTGCCACAGGGTCTGGGAGGAGTCCCTGACTCCTGTTTCCATCGCTTTGGTAGAGATGGAAGTTGAGGGTAGGTGTTGTAAAGGACATGGAATGACACTGTGTGCCTTTAGGGCAGACAGAGGACTGTCCAGGGGTGATTCTAAGAGGTGGGGGAGGGGCCGAGGTCCCCAGGCTCTGCTGGCCAGAAGGGGGAGGTTGGCTCTATGTCAGTGACCCGCCTGTGGCTGACTTCAGAGGGAGGCCGGTAAGGGATGCTGAGCTTGAGGGTCCAGGGAAGACGTAATGAGGATGACAGACAGGACCTACCCCTTCCCCCGCACTGTGGGCTTCAAGCCCCCACCCCTTGTGTGGCCCCTGTGCTAGTACTTTTAGGAAATAAAAATGGTTTTTGTTATTTATTTTTTATTGAAGTATAGTAGATTTAAAATATGTTAGTTTCAGATATACAGCAAAGTGAATCATATAGTTCAAAGCTATGGTGTTCCCAGAGGTTGTGTATGGATGTGAGAAGTGGACTGTAAAAAAAGCTGAACACCAAAGAACTGATGCTTTTGAACTGTGGTGTTGGAGAAGACTCTTGAGAGTCCCTTGGACTGCAAGGAGATCCAACCAGTCCATTCTGAAGGGGATCATTTCTGGGTGTTCACTGGAAGGACTGATGTTGAAGCTGAAATTCCAATACGTTGGCCATCTCATGGGAAGAGCTGACTCATTTGAAAAGACCCTGATGCTGGGAAAGATTGAAGGCAGGAGAAGGAGGGGATGACAGAGCATGAGATGGTTGGATGGCATCACCGACTCAATGGAGATGAGTTTGAGTAAACTCTGGGAGTTGATGGGAGTCAAGGAGGCCTGGCGTGCTGTAGTCCATAGGGGTGCAAAGAGTCAGACACAGCTGAGTGACTGAGTGGAACTGAACTGAGTGGTATAGTTACATGTATACACATGTATGGTTATGGATGCGTATGTATTGTTGCTGTTGTTTAGCTGCTAAGTCTTGTTTGACTCTTTTGCCACCCCGTGGATTATGGCCTTCCAGGCTCCCTTGTCCCTGGGATTCCAGGCAAGAATACTAGAGTGGGTTTTCGTTTCCTTTTCCAGGGGATCTTCTCAACCCAGGGACTGAACTCACATCTCCTATGTCGGGAGGTGGATTGTTCACCAGGGAAGACCATACATGTGTGTCCATACCTGATAAGTCGATTAAGTGTGTTTAACTCTTTGTGACCCACCAGGGATTCAGGGGCAAGAATTTTGGAATGGATTGTCATACCTTCTTCCAAAGGGGATTTTTCTGATCCAGGGATTGAACCAGCATTTCTTTTATCTCCTCTGTTGGCAGGCAGATTCTTTACTACTCACGCTACCTGGAAAGCCCATACATAAATATGCATAGTTATATATATATATATATATTTAGATTCTTTTCCCATACAGATTATTATAAAGTTTTGAATACAGTTCCCTGTGCTATACAGTAGGTCCTTGTTCATCTATTGCTTATATAGTATGGTAATCCCAGTCTCCTAATTTACCTCTCCCTTGCCCTTTGCCCTTTGGTAGCCTTAAGCCTGTTTTCTATGTCCATGAGTCTAGTTCTGTTTTGTAAATAAGTTCGTTTGAATCATTCTTCTTTTTTTATATCCCACCTATAAGTGATATCATATGGAATCTGTTTTTCTCTGTCTGGCTTAATGTGATGTTTCTTGTTTCCCCGAAGGTGGGGCCTGCAATTTGTTTCTGCCACAGAAGTTTCCAGCATCCTGGGAAGGTTATCCCACATTTAGTGAAGGCTGTGGAAAGTTCTGAGGTCTGTAGACGCAGAGACAGTTAGGGGAGTGTGTGAGCCACAGGGCTTGCAGTGAAGTCTGGGGGACCAGGGGGCAGGAAGAGGGGAACCCAGCGCCCCTGCAGGAGGTGGGTTAGGACGGTGGAGCCCAGAGGTGTCCTGATGGGGACACGAGGTGCTTTCAGAGGAGCTCCTGCAAGCTTCCAGCTGCCCCAGAGCCTGGAAGAAGTCTTCAGTGTGAGCAGGACCAGGAGGATGGAGAGACTGCTAGTATTCGAAGGGGTCCGTGGTCTCCGCTGCAGTTTATTTGAGGCTGGTGGATGGCTGAGCATGTGGAGAGAGAGTGGACCCTGGAGCCAGCCTGTCTGTCCCCAGACAGCTCCTCTGTCTCACCAGGGGCTGGTCGCTTACCTTCCCTGGAGCTCAGCTTTCTCACTTCTGCAAAGCAATAACGATTCACGCTCATGACAGTTAATTGCGTTGACCAGCCTGGGTCATGGTGCCCAGATGTTTGGTCAAGCATTATCCTAGGTGTTTCTGTGGGGACTTTTTTGGGATGAAGTTTGAATTTCTGTTGGTGGGTTTGGAATAAAGCAGATCCATCATGCGGGTGGACTGCACCTGATCAGTGAAGGCCTCAAAGAGTGATTTCTCCCAAGCAAGAGGGAGATTCTAACAGATGGCTTTTGGGTTTGAACTGTAACTCTTTCCGGAGTCAGCCTGACAGAACTACGCCCTCAGATTGTAGACTCATTAAGCCTCCACACTCACATGAGCAATTAAAAGAAATCTCTTTGTACATATACATGCACAAACACATTCTGTTGGTTCTGTTTACCTGGAGAACCCTGCCTTACATGGCAGTACCGCTCACACCCACAGCACTGTGAGCTCTATCTGGGATGCTCAGGTGAAGAGCTGAATGACGGGACAGAGTAAGCTCAACACACTTAAAATAATCCCTTGAAAAAGTAACAGTGTAGACTGAGGGTTGCCCAGGGGCTGGGGAACAGTTGCTAAATGGGTAGAGAGCTTCCTTTTGGGGTGATGAAAATGTTTTGAAACTAGAGGTGGTGGTTGCACACTGTGAATGTACTAAATGTCACTGAATTGTTCATTTCTAAATGGGTGATTTAACTAGAGCTACAGAAGACTCTTGAGACTCCCTTGGACTGCAAGGGGATCCAACCAGTCCATTCTGAAGGAGATCAACCCTGGGTGTTCTTTGGAGGGAATGATGCTGAAGCTGAAACTCCAGTACTTTGGCCACCTCATGCGAAGAGTTGACTCATTGGAAAAGACTCTGATGTTGGGAGGGATTGGGGGCAGGAGGAGAAGGGGATGACAGAGGATGAGATGGCTGGATGACATCACTGACTCGATGGATATGAGTCTGAGTGAACTCCAGGAGATGGTGATGGACAGGGAGGCCTGGCATGCTGCGACTCATGGGGTCGCAGAGTCGGACACGACTGGGTGACTGAACTGAACTGAGCTGACCCTATGAGCCTGCAATCCCACTCGTGGGCATAGAGCCAGAGAAACACATTGTCTGGAAGGATACATGCATCTCGATGTCCATCGCAGCACTGTTTACAATAGCCAAGACCTGGGGCCAGCCTGAATGTGCATCAGCAGAGGAACGGAGAGGAAGCTGTATTGCATATACACAGCGGAATATCACTGAGCCATTAAAAACAATGAAACAATGCCATGCGCAGCAACACAAATGGGCGCTGAGACTCATACTGAGTGAGGTGAGCCAGAGAAATATTCCTCTTGACATATATGATAGCTTTTTTGTGTGATAGCTCTTATGTATAAAATCTAGAAAGAAATGATACAAGTGAACTTGTTTATAAAACAGAAATAGACACACAGACTTAGAGAACGAGCTTATGGTTGCCACAGGGTGGGGTGGGAGAAGTGTGGAGGACGGGATAGTTAGGGAGCTTGGGATGGACACGTGCACCTGCTGGATTTGAGACAGATGCCCGTCGAGAACCTGCTGTGGGGCACAGGGCACTCTGCTCAGTGTTGTGTGGCAGCCTGGAGGGGAGGGGAGTTTGGGGGAGAAGGGGTAGATACATGTGTATGTATGGCTGAACTCTGAGCTGTCCACCTGAGACTATCACAACGTTGTTACTTGGCTATACTCCAATATAAAACAAAAAGTTAAAAAATAAAAACACTGAGACCAAAAAACAAAAAAAGGTTAATTTTGAGTTAATGTGAATTTCACCCCAACATAAATAAAAAAGACCCAATGTTCTGGGAAAAACAAAAAATGGCTTAGTTTAGAAAAGCCAAAACCCTAGCCAAGTTTGGTCTATGTCAGAAAAAAATTGTCTTTGTGTTAGCACTTGTGGTGGTTCAATTGCGTCCCCTGCAAAGATGTCTAAGTCCCAGCCACCAGTACCTGGGGTGTGACCTTATTTGGAAATAAGTTATTTTGTGATGATCAAGCTAAGATGAGGACATTAGGAGGCCTTGGTGGTGTCTGGTGTCCTCAGAAAATGGGGAAATGTGGACCCAGAGACAGACGTGTACAAAGGGAAGGTGACTGAAGACACGGGGAGAAGACATCCACAAACGTAAGACAGCTGAGGCTGCAAGAAGCTGAGAGAGGGCCCTGGAGCAGACCGTTCCTTCTCAGCTTTCAGAAGGAACCAGCCTGCCAACCCTGCAATCTTGGCCTCTGGCCTCTGGACAGCGAGGAAACAAATTTGTGTTGTTAAGCTTCCCAGGTACTTTGTTAGGGTGAACTGGTGCCCTCTTTAAAATAATAATAATAAAAAAAGATTGAAGTGTAGTTAATTTGCAATGTCATTTTTAATTTCTGCTGTACAGCAGAGTGGGTCCGTTATGCACACGCATAGCCCTTCCCCTATTCTTTTCCATTATGGCTTAGAACTGTGCTGTCCAGCTGGACTCACCCTGTAGCCATCCTGTATGCAATAGCTTGCATCCCTTCATCCCGGCCTCTCAGTCCTCGCCGCCCCTTCTTTCCCCTCCCCTGGTGACCACAAGTCTCTTCTCTGTGCCTGTGAGTCTATTTCGGTTTCGTAGATAAGTTCACGCATATTGTATTTTTAGATTTCACATATAAGTGATATTTGGGCTTCACTGGTGGCTCAGTGGTAAAGAATTCATTTGCAGTGTAGATGATACGGGTTCAATCCCTGGGTTGGAAAGATTCCCCTGGAAAAGAAAATGGCAACCCCCTCCAGTGTTCTTGCCTGGAGAATCCCATGGACAGAGGAGCCTGGAGGGCTATAGCCCATGGCATCACAAAAAGAGTTGGACACAGTGTAGTGACTAAACAACAATATAAGTGATATCATATGGCATTTTTTTTCTCTTTCTGACTAATTTTGTTTAGCATGATACTCTCTAAGACCATCCATGTTGCTGCAAATGGCATTATTTCATTCATTTTGGTGGCTGAATAATATTCCATTGTAGTGACCTCAATGCCTAGGTTGGCTGCCTTGCATGGTCTAATGCACCCAACAGACTTCACTTCCAGAAGGATAGAAAAATAAGGGATCCTCTCACTCTGTCATGGGCTGCATGTGGAGACCAGCTGCTGGCCAGTAGGATGTCAAAGCTGATAGAAGACCATTTTCATAATTAAGTTATGTAAAATGGTGGCGTCTGCTCTGGGGGCAGGCTGTTCTCTTGCTTGCACACCTGGACAGAGCCAGTAGTCCTGTTGGGAGGCAGTAAGGACTGTGTTCTCCCAACAGCTGGGGAGCTGAACCCTTTCCTGTCCACCCTCCATGATCAACACCTCCCTGACATCTTGATGTCTGCCTGTGGGAAACCCTGAACAAAGACTGCAGCAAAGCTGTGCTCAGCCTTCTGACCCCTAGAACCACAAGATAGAGTGTTTAAGCTACTAAGTTTTGATGTAACTTGTTACACAGCAATAGATTGTGAATACACACTCTTGATAGATTATTGATTTTCCTGAGTGTGTTTGGCATGAATGGTATAGAACCCTCCTGTCAATGCAGGAGATGCAAGAGACTTGGGTTTGATCCTTGGGTTGGGAAGATCCTCTGGAGGAGGGCATGGCAACCCATGCCAGTATTCTTGCCCAGAGAATCCCATGGACAGAGGAGCCTGGTGGGCTACAGTCCATGAGGTTGCAAAGAGTCAGATACGACTGAGCCCACAGCCCAGTCGTCTTCCCTAAAACCTACAGGGCACTCTCTCTAATCCCCACCAACCCGTCACTCTCATCTTGGATCCTGCCTGGATCTCCAGCCTCTCTCTCTGCTCCTGGGTACCTCCTGCTTTGCCACTGATGATCAGGCAAGACAGAATGGTGTCCTGGGTGAGAAAAAGACACTGAGGTTCAAAACTCATATAAGAAGTGGAAAATAGTAGAATGAGAAGGAATTGAAGCTCCTCTAGCTCCACTTCATCACTGAGTAAAGAGACAAAAAACCAAAGAAAATGGACTTTTCCTATGCCCGAACCAGCCGAGAGCTGTGCGGGCATAAAGTGTCAGGTTCCTGGATTCTCTTCCAGTCTGCGTTTAGTTACTAACTAAGAATATAAGAAGTCTCTGTCAGGGCCAGATCCAGGTTCAGGATGCCTGTGGGGGAGGGTGGGGGCGGTGTGGGCGGTGAGTTAGGCAGTGGTGCAATCAGAATGAAGGCAGGTAGGAGAAAACTTGTCGTGGACTTGGTTTGCTTATTCTTCCAGATGGAAGAACAGTAACAACCATTCAAAGAATGAAGCCATCACTTGCACCCACATTTCCTCGACAGGCTGCTTGCTCAAGGAAATGGAGCTCAGAGAACCAGGTTCAACCACCCAAAGACCCACCACTGCGGTGGCAGCTGTTTTTCCATTCATGAGTTCCGTAGCTTCATTTGTTTTCTGGCTTTTATTGAGTGTTCCCATGGTTTTACACAAAAAATCAATTCAAAACAGAT
This sequence comes from Madoqua kirkii, assembly GCA_006408675.1. Taxonomy (NCBI): domain Eukaryota; kingdom Metazoa; phylum Chordata; class Mammalia; order Artiodactyla; family Bovidae; genus Madoqua; species Madoqua kirkii. The sequence continues at coordinate 144,675 of SJYC01070464.1, forward strand.
TTTGTGGCTGAGATCCTCACATGTCATAGGACAGATTATCAGTGAGAAGCAGAAGGGCTGAATGCAGGTGACGGACCTATCTCCTAGTCTGAGCCAGTTTAGTCACTCTCGTGTCCGACTCCTGGCGACCCCACGGACTGCAGCACGCCAGGCTTCCCGGTCCATCACCAAGATGCTAATGATAGAAGCTGATTATTAAATATTAAACAAACGTGCAATACCCGTGGACGTTGGTCTTAGAGAGCTTTTCATTAAAAGTCTTTAGCTCACTTTTGGTTTTTGACTGTGGTGGCACTAGCGGTAAAGAACTCACCTGCCAGTGGAGGAGATGTAGAGCCTCGGGTTTGATCCCAGGGCTGGGAAGATCCCCTGGAGGAGGGCGTGGCAGCCTCCTCCAGTATTCTTGTCTGGAGAATCCAGTGGACAGAGGAGCCTGGCGGGCTACAGTCCGTGGGGTCACATAGAGTTAAACATGACTAAAGTGACTTAACAGGCCTGCAGGGTAACTCTGAACAGGCTTCCTACTGTTGAAAGAGTTTCGAGATGTGGCAGCTTGGCCAGCCTGTGAAGCCAGTTCATACCACCTCCACACTATTGCCAAAATGAAAACGGCTTCAAGCCCCACCCACCCATTCATTCATTTGCTCATTCAAAACACGTTTACCTGGTAGAGAAGATGGATGCGCTGGTGCCCACAATCAGACAAGCTTTCTGGCCTCATGAGCTTCCGAATCAGTTGGACAGACAGACATTAATAAAGTAATCAGACCACACTATGGTGTGCTATTAGGGAAGGCCTCACTCAGAGTGGTTAATTTATAGAGACTAGTGCTTGGACTGTACCCTGATGGGTGGGAAGGAAATAGACGAGCAGACTGCAAAAGGACGAATGCTTTTGGCAGAGGGAGGAGCAGGTGCAAAGGCCCTGTGGGCGGAGAGAACGGAGTGAACAAGTGAGGTTGCTGTGTAGTGACCAAGACGATCCAGTGGCTTTGCCACTTCCTGATGAGGTGCCTGTAGGTGAGTCATTCCTCCTTCCCAGGACCCACTTCCCCGCCTGTAAAATGGGAACAACGCTCTCTACCTTACAGGGATGTTGGGAGGGTGGAAGGAGTTACTATGGCAACACTTGGAATTTGTGGGCATTTAATTAAGTACTCTCATTGACCTTTCCATCTGTTAATAATACACGCAAGTTAGTGACGAAGAATGCTTTCTGGGTTAAAATCTTTTGTCTGCTTATCCATTGGATCTTTAACTTTTTTCCTAATCAATCTCTGTGAGCTCTTTATGGAGTCTGGATATTTGCTGGGGATATTTTATTTCAGCCTGTCCTCATTTAGATAGTTTAAACATTTTTCATTACCACATCTTTTGAATGTCTCTTTGGTGATTTTAAAAAATGAAATCAGAGCCCATAAGTTAATCTTACACCTAAAATCTAATATTCAGTAACATTTTTAAAGGTATGGTTTGATTTATTAGTATAATTTCATTTCAATATATAGTGTTTTATTTTCTAAATAAGTTACTATTAAATCCTTCATTTCATTTGTTATATGCTTATTATTCAGAAGAGAACTTGAAATGTTGAAGGGGATGGAGTTTCTTTGGTTCAGTATTAGGTACTGGGGTCGTAAATATGGATTGCAAGATTTCGACTTCTTTAAAATTTACTGAGAATTTCTTTATAACCTTGAGGAAAATGTAATCATTCCCATAAATATTATTTTGCATCTTGAAAATAAATAACACTGTAATGCAGCTTTCTTGTTTACAAAACCCTTTGGTTTCTTTCATGATCCCCCAGACAAGGCAAGGTGGTTGCTATTAATTCAGACAACAATTCCGAGTTACAATCTCATATAACAACTGCATTTCCATTCACTTCCCTTTTATGTTTAATTTTCCTTTGCACATTTTGATGCCATGTTGTTCAGCACATGAAATAGAAAGGAAATTTATTGAGCGGCTGTTATTCAGGTGGCATCACTGACTCGATGGACATGAGTTTGAGCAAGCTCCAGGAATTGTGATGGACTGGCGTGCTGCAGTCCATGGGATCACAGAGAGTTGGACACGACTGAGCAACTGACCTTTAACTTGTCATTCAGGTTCTTGTGCGAGTTCTTGCATCGACAGTTCATTCACCTCCACAGCAACTCTGTGAAGTCTCCCGTGGTATTTCTGCTGTTAGGGATGAAGCAAATGGCCCCCGAAGAGACTGGAGACCCCAGACTCTTCTGGCTGAGAACAGGTCAGTGGCAGAAAGTCTGAGGATGGCTTTTCCTGGTTAATTCTATCATTCGTTCCTCTAAAATGACGTTTCTCACGATGCGTTTTCTTAATAGACTTTAACTTTTGTCTTGATCTAGTAGTTGATGTCTGCCTTCTCTTTGTTTTCCCGGTGTCTCTTCTCCGTCACCGGTGGTCATTTTGTTGGGAGGACATCAGGGCTTTTTTTTTTCCTTCCTTCTTTTAACATGATCTCATTAGAACATTTTATTTTTAATCCAGATTGCTTAGATTTATTGCTATCCAAGTTCATTTTTATTTTAATGTACATAAGAACAAAGGGTAAATGGTGGTGCCAGGGTCTTAGGGTGGGGAAGTGGGGGGATGCTGGTCAAAGGGTATAAACTTCCAGCTGGAATGAATTCTGGGATCTCAAATATCTGAGATCTCATGGTGATTTTAGATAAAAATACTATATCAGAGCCTTGAACATTGCTACAAGAGTGGATCTTAAATACCCTCAGTATATATACTAAAAAAAGGCAGTTATGCCTGGACTCAGGGCTTCCCTGGTGGCTCAGTGGTAAAAAGTCTGCCTGCCAGTGCAAGAGACACTGGAGACGTGGATCAGATCCCTGAGTCAGGAAAACTCCCTGGAGAAGGGAATGGAAACCCACCCCAGTATTCTTGCCTGGAAAATCCCATGTACAGAGGCGGCTGGCGGGGTACAGTCACGGGGCGGCACAGAGTCAGACACAACTGAACACGCTCACGTACACTGACTCACTGCAAAGGCTCTAAGCTTCTGACAGCACGTGGAGTGTGTCCAGGCTGGACTTGTATTCAGGTGCAATAAATGCCTTCCTTAAATGTGAAAAAAAAAAAAAAAAGGCAGTTATGTGACCTGATGGATGTGTTGGCTAACCTGTGTAGTAGTTGAAAATATGTGTATGAAATCATCACATTATACACCTTCAACTTACATGATGCTGTAGGTCAAATATATTTCAGTAAAGCTGGGGAAAATTAGTTAATAAAATAAAATAAAACGTGCGCTAGAGAGTTTTGTTGGTTCTTTGACAAAACCTCATTGTAGAGATTTTGGGAAATACGGTGAATCACCAAGACCTCTCCAGCCAGACAGACTCATTCTTAACATATTTTTGTTTGAATTTTATGTGTAAAATTCAGTTCAGTTCAGTCGCTCAGTCGTGCCCAACTCTGCAACTCCATGGACTGCAGCATGCCAGGCGTCTATTACCAACTCCCGGAGTTTACCCAAACTCATGCCCATTGAGTCAGTGATGCCATCCAACCATCTCATCTTCTGTCATCCCCTTCTCTTCCTGCCTTCAATCTTTCCCAGCATCAAGGTCTTTTCCAATGAGCTGGCTCCTTGTATCAGGTGGCCGAAATACTGGAGTTTCAGCTTCAGCATCAGTTCTTTCAATGAATATTCAGGACTGATTTCCTTTAGGATGAACTGGTTGGATCTCTTACAGTCCAAGGAACTCTAAAGAGTTCTCCAACACCACAACTCAAAAGCATCGATTCTTTGCTGTTCAGCCTTCTTTATGATCCAACTGTCACGTTTGTACCTGACTACTGAGAAAACCACAGCTTTGACTATAGAAACCTTTGTCAAAAGAGTGACGCCTCTGCTTTTTAATGCACTGTCTGGGTTTCTCATAGCTTTTTTCCAGGGAGCAAATGTTAACTTCACAGTTGCCGTCACCATCGGCAGTGATTTTGGAGCCCAAGAAACTGAAGTCTGTTAGTTTCCACTCTTTCCCCATCTGTTCACTGTGCAGTGATGGGACTGGATGCCATGACCTTAGTTTTTTAAATGTTGAGTTTTAAGCCAGCTTTTTCACTCCCCTCTTTCACCTTCATCAAGAGGCTCTTTACTTCCTCTTTCTTTCTTCCGTATTGGGGTGTAGCCTATTAACAATGTTGTGATGGTTTTGGGTGAACAGCGAAGGGACTCAGCCAGACATATTAATACACATATCCATTCTCTCCCAAACTCCCCTCCCATTCAAGCTGCCGCATAGCGTTGAGCAGAGTTCCCTGTGCTATACAGTAGGTCCTTGTTGGTTACCCATTTTAAATATAGCAGTGTGTACATGTCCATCCCAAACTCCCTAACTGTCCCTTCCTCCATGCTTCCCCCTGCCTCCCCCAGCAACCATAAGCTCTTTTTCTAAGTCTGTAAGAGACTCCAGCTTGCTAAATAGTTACCATTTGCCCCAAAGTCCCAAACTGCCATTTTAGACATAATGAGCATCACCATAGGGATTAAAAATTATAATGGGGATATAACTTTTAGTCTTTTAGGAGACAGGGGGTTGGGAAAGTAGTTTACAATGAAAAGGCTTTGTAGCATTTATCATCCTCAGAGCTCAGATGTCAGATCCAGAAGCGAGGGAGGTGGGAGATGGGAAGCGTCAAATGGGGAGAAATGCCACCTGGATCATTTGGAGCAAGGACAGTTTCATTGGTCATTGGTGCTCACCGCGGTTTCCGGCCTAAAGAGCTTCACATTTAGAGCAGGAAGGAAAGAGAACAGTTCTGAATGGACCCCCAAGGAGCATCTTTGGTGAAGAGCCTGTACCCCACCAGCTCCCTGAAAAAATGCTTCTTTTTTCCTCTGGAGACTTCATTGTCTCATGGGAGCTGATTGCACAACAGGGAATATTTTCCTAAATATGTCTTCAGAACAATTTGCAAAGTAGCCTCTAGCTGGTTTTTTGACAGACGCTAGCTGTTTCTTTGGGGGGTATTTGAGAGTCCAGCTGCCTCTGAGAGAGTCCTCACGCTCCATGCAAATGCCTGGACCTAACTGGAAGATGCCAGTGGCCGCTGGGAAACGGAGGAACTTCTACAATGGGTACCTCAGCCTTTACCGTTCACAGCAGCGGCAACTGAACGGCTCCTGGGCTTCCCCGTCATGAATTGCTCCACGATTAAAACGTAATTAAACAGTCAAAGAATAATTCCACAGTGACTCTAACAGAGTGACTTGCAAAATCACTGTATTGTATTTTCAAGAGAATTCTGAAAGTTCTTCTCCACTCGGCCTTGCTAAACCCTTTTCATAATTGGTGCCCTTCTGGGCATCTCTCCAGAAGCTTCTCAGTTGTCACATTTTTAAGGTCAACTGTACAAATATTAGCTTATCATCTGCTCGGGGCTTCTGAAAACATGGTATTAGTTATCCGGAGCGATCTGATTATGGCTTTGTTTGGAAATAGATAATAAATTCCCAGTGCTTCTGAAACGCTGCACATTCCAAGAGCTCTGAGCCTTGTCATAATTCCTCAAGGAAGGAAGATTTCCAGCTCTCCCTTGAGGCTCTGAAGAATGAGAAACTAGGAAGAGAGAAAGAAGTTAAAACGACAGAGGGGAGTAAGGAAGGCAGGAAGGCGGGAGGGAGGGAGGGAAGGAACTGGCTTTGCTTTCCCAGCTCCAGGGTCAGGCTTAGATCCTCCTGGGGGTAATAGTGCCCCCTTTTGGCCCCTCCTGTTCCCTCTGCCTCCGCTCCCCCAGTTCCCGTCTTTGGCCTCCTCCCTTTTTTCCTTCACTGCAAGTTTCTCCCTTCCTTCCATCTTTGCCCCTTATTAACCCTGATGGGGAAGGCAAGATGCTGGGTTAAATCGGTAGCTGCCATAAGTTTCCGAGCACCTAGCGATGCCTCAGAGCACAGCTCGGAACATGGAGTACTACTCTTCATTAGCATCCAGAAGAGGCTGGCATCATGGGAACTGTTTCTTTCCAATGCAGGTAGCGAGGAGTCGGCCGCAGAGGCAAAATCTGAGGGTACTGGGCTCAGGCCGCCCTGTGTTCGGCCAAAGCCAGATCTCTGGAGGACAGGCCTTGCTCCTCTGTCACCTGTGACCCTGACCCAGAGTGAGGGCTGAAAGAAGAGCCATATAAGGGGGCAGTATTATATTAAAACAGTGTGGTGTCATTGTAGTTTTAAAATAAAGTGCACATTCCCAGAAAATTAAATGCCAGTGATAACGACTCAGGAAATCATTCAAACAGAACTTACATTCTTGCATTCTTGTTGTGCATTCAATACAAGCAAAAACCACAAAAAGTCAAGCAAGCAAACGGAGAAGGCCCTGCGGCTTGCTGGTTCCCCACATCTCGGCACAGACATTGTCCCCAAGATGGCCCTACACACACCCACAGCCCAACTTCCACCCCATCCCTACAGCTCCCACCAGGCTCAGCTTCAGGCCTCTCTGCAGGGTGTTTGAAGTCAGATCATTCCAGAACACTCAGCTCTGCCTGTGTGCTCAGCTGCTCAGTCATGTCCAGCTCTTTGGGACCCATCTGTGGACCGTAGTGCGCCCACCGGCTGTGTCCATGGGATTTTCCAGGCAAAAATATTGGAGTGGGTTGCCATTTCCTTCTCTAGATCTTCCTGGCGCAGGGACTGAACCTGTGAACTCATGTCTCCTGCATTGGCAGGTGGATTCTTTTACCTGAGCCACCAGGGAAGCCCCGTATGTATATAAATATAATGATATTTAAAATGTGTGTGTATAATTCAAACTCACAAACATAGTATGTTATGACTGAATTTTAAGCAAAACCCAGAGGTGGGTCTGAGAGCCCCTAAAGCTGGCTCTGAAGGGAAGTGGGAGCCCAGGGCACTAGGAAAGGCAGCCGCAGGTATGGCATTGCAAGGACTCTGAGGGCTTCAGCTAATGTTCCTGAGCTTGCCAGGTAAGTGCGTTATCCAGTTTAATCCTCAGACAACCCTGCAGCGTAGTACCATTACCCATGGGGAAACAGAGGCACAAACAAGGCCGAGGGCTTTGCCCAGAGTACATAGCCAATGTCTCAGCCTGGTGGTCTGACTCTAGAATTTGCAGGCATCGCCTCTCTATCTTTGCCTGTCTCCTCTTTTTCTCTCCAGTTTGTGAATTTTAACTTGTTCATTCAAATAAATCTGTATTCAGAGTCCATGGAACTCAACAAAACTTTCTGGGGCGCCCACCAGCCTAGGGAGAATTCCTCCTGTGCTCATGGGATTTACTGTACAGAGATTCAGATTGGTCAGGGTTCACCTCTATGGTGACCACTTTCTATAGTCTCAAAAACCCAGAGGAAACCAACAGAACCCTGCAGGCTATGCAAGTGAGAACAAGCGTGGTCTAGAAAGCGCTCTGGGGGTGAACAGTCAAAGCCACCTACAGCCGGGGACCACACAGGGATGGCGTGTGTTCCACACTTGCACACGCCTGCATGGTCTGGGATGCTGCTGTGTGAGGCTGACTCTGCCACCTTGTCATTTCACTAGGATCTTGGCACCGGCTTTCATCCCTGGGCTGGGCAGCTTGCCTCTTGTCCACCCATGTCCACTCACCAGAGATGTAGTGGTTCTAGAAACAAAAAAGCTTATTTGGTGCTGCAACAGTGAAACCTGATCCCTTGTAAGTTTTTGCTTTTCCTTGTTTCCTCATAGAAACAGCTCAGCAAATTGGCATCGCCTGAAGGTTGCTAATCACACAGTGCGTCCATCTGGTCAACCTCAGGCTCTGGAGGGAAACCTGCCTGTGATGGGGATCGGAGCTCTCCAGGCTTCGTGGCCAACACCGCATGACTCTGCCTCAACCCACAGAATTGTCCTCTGGCTTCTTGAACTTGTGTTCAAACCCAAACAAAATAATGAGCTTTCCCCTTAAGATGGAACATAGATATTCTTGGAAACGACACTCCACGAATTTAAGGAGCAGGACTTTAAACCAAGCTGATCCTAGATAAAGATTTTAGGCATTTTCCAGGCTTCTAGAGACAGTGGATATTTCTGGGCCAAGTAGAAACGGACTGTCTGAGCCACAGTAACAGCAGTAGAAGAGGCAGTGGCCGCAGCTCCAGTGACGAGTTGTGCAAGACTTCTGCGGGCTGAGGACAAAAACGCACGGAACTTCCGAACCTCCTCTCAGTTATTTTTGTCCATTTCTGTCCACTTGACCTCTCTGAATTCCATTCTTATCTCTAAAATGGGAATAACAATACCAACTCACTTTGCAGTGTCTTTTGATATTAAAAATGGTCAGTAAGAAAAACTCAGCTAGATAGAGTCTGTAGATGGCTGGAACGCAGAATGCTCTAAGGAGCTCATCAATATGACATATGATTTATAACCCTATACACAGCTTAAAGACAAATAAGAAAAATACAAATAACCCAACAGAAAAGTGGGCAGTGAGGATGCACAAGCAATTAACAGAAGAAATACAAACGGCCATTAAATTTGAAAAAATGTTCAAACTTACTAGTAATTAAAGAAGTGAAAACTTGAGCAATGAAATTTTTTTTCTGCCAGAAAAATATCACCTTCTTTGGACAAAGAAGAGAGTGATAACACCTAGAGCAATGAGAGTATAGGAAATCACATCCAGCGTCACGTGAATTGGGGTAAGATTTTCAAAGAGCAGTTTCAAATGGCACATCACAGTTGTAAGTTGCCCATCCTTCGATACGAGAATTTCACTTCTAGGAATTTTAGGTTAAGGAATGCTGGTGTAAGTGTCTAAAGGTATATTTAAGGATATTTTTAAAAGATGATGTCAGGAGGGGGGAAAAGTCCCTGTTATTATCGTTGCAATTTCTGTGAAATAACAAACCCCAAATATGGATGCTTAGGAACTCAGGACCAGGCACTGTGTTGAAATGTCTTCCCTATTGAGACAGGTTAAACTTTATTCAGCAAGGCAAAATGTGAATTATAGCTTAACTTCATGTCTCTTTGAAAATTCCCCAGTTGTGGTTGCATTTTTAATCTTTACAGGAAGTTTCTGGAGATGAAGCAGAGACAGTCTTGCCAAGAGTAGAAATTTGTGTCTGGGCACAAATTAGACCTTGCTCATTGTGCTGTGGTGACTCCATCATTTGAGAAATTGTAACCTGATACCTTGGAAGAGTTCCTGAGTACCACACAATGACTGGACTACATTCAGAAGAAAGGTGTTGGCTGGGTTTCTGAGAACAGCGGTGAAATTACTGAACCAACAGATTTCTCTGCCCTGTGTGTGGTTTGGTCAAATTTTGTGGTGAAAGAGATGACACCAGAGGCAACTTCACTCCACAAAATGCTCCATAAGTTAAAAAAAGCTAATACAGCTCTCTTGTCCTTATTTACATATTCCATAAAAATGCTTCGGAATGTGTAAATTCATGGACAACTTTGATGCACAAACAGCAGACTGCTGGAATGCATAAAGTGCAAAGCGTCAGAATTGTTGGGAGAAATGATCAAAACAGTAATAATGGAAGACATTAATGCTCCAATTTAGAATCTGCCAGATGGAGACAAGAAATAAATAAGGAAAGACAAGGATTAGCATGTGGCAATTAACATGTTTATTTTAATAGACACATATTAAATTGTGTACCCTACAAACAGAGGCAAGGCTTTTTAGAAAAACATGAAATATTTATAAATTTTGGTTATATATAGGCTAAAAACCATGGAATATTTACAAAATTTGGTTATATATAGGCTAAATAAAAACTTGACTAGATAATTTAAGGCAGAAATTACACTGGTCACACTATTTAACCAAAATGTGTTAACTTCAGAAATAGTCTGCAAATAGATAAGAAAAAAATAAATTTTAAGTACTGGGACAATTTTTTCCTGTAGATGAAGTGTTCTTAGTGTTCATCACAGGATAAATTAAATGTGGTATACCTATTCTGTGGAATGTTATACTGCTGTGAAAAATAAGCAGACAGGTCTTTATGTACTAATATGGAAAGATCAGAACTGTACATATAGATGCTTTAATTTGTGTAAAAAAGGGAGGATACATTTTTGTCTTTGCTGCCATCTACATTGTAAGTCTCTAGAAGAAGTATTGGAGATGGATAACACTGGGTATATACTTGGGTGTCCCACAGTGGTAAGAGGTGATCAGATGAACAGCAGGGGAGAGATGGAGATATTTATTATATACACTTTTATACTTTTTGAAACTTGTAACTGTACTACATATCTGGCAAATTAAATAAATAATACTATAGACATAATTTAAGCTAATAAATCAAGGAATCTGGATGTGGTTGATATCTTTCCAATGTATTATAAGTTGTCAAAATTGGTCCATGAAAGGTATCAAATCTAAACAGGCTGACGTTTCAGCCTCATCCCGTGATTTCTCTTTCTTACCCTCTGTCTTTACTGAGACCCCATGACAGGCATCATCTCTCTTGGAAGACTTTTCCTAAGCTATCCCTTTATATCTCTTTACCTCCTGCCACTGCTCTGGGCTGTGCTAGGGACCAGCCCTCTGACCAGGCTTCCTGCCTCAGCTGCTCACCACATCATCATCTTGTAAAACTAAGACCCCCTAGCTCTAGACACTGAAAAAGCAGGGTGAGGGGACTCTGCTCCTTAGCGGCCTCGTGATTCTGAGTTGAGGTTACTTTTCTGAGCCCCCAGTCTTCACTTAGAAAATGGGAATAGTTGTTAGAGCACCTCCATTGCAAGACAACCCTGAACGTCAGATGGAAGAAAGAAGCGCTTCTGGGAGGATGTATTCTGCACCCAATAAACGCTAATTCTTGCTGCCCACACACTCAGCTCTTTCTGTGGCTGACCCGGAGCTCCGCTGCTCAGCCTTGCTTTCTGGAAGAGCGTAGTCCCCCCGCAGTCTCCACCCTGGGGCTCCTTAGGCGCCCATCTCCATTGCTGAGTCCAGGCCGCCCTTGCGGAGGCCCCAGACCATAACTATGCACAAGGCCAGGCCCTCGCGCACAAGAGAGGCCGCCTTCTGCGCGCAGCCAGTGAATGGGCAGGGGAGAGGCTTTGCGCTGTCCCCAGCACAAGTGCTCCCAGCACAAGTGCTCCCAGCCAAGTGCTCCCAGCACAAGTGCTCCCAGGCTCTCTTTCCCTTCACAGATCTCTCCCCAGTGCTCCCCTTGTTCTGCTCACTCCGCCTCGGCATCTGCTCCTGGAAGAGCCCGACCTGCAGGCTTATCAGTTCAACCTACCAGACCCTTTGCAGCTAAGAGGTAAAGCTCAAACTCAGAGCTTTGGCTCTGAGCCTCAAAGGCCATCCCCTCATTTCTTCATCCTACAAGTTCTACTCTTTCTTGTGGAGAAAGATTTCTTGCTAAGTCTTCCCTGAGGTCTCCAGACAAGCCCCCTCCAAGCCCCCAGATCTTCACATCATTCATAGGCTTGCCTGGGATGACAGGAAAAACCAGGGACCACCAACCCCTCCCACTGGGGTAAACTCGATGGCAATAATTTGCCTTAATTTCCCTGGTGTTGTCCACCTCCTCAGTAACAATAATGAGCTGTTGAATTTAAATTAGAATTTTCATATGCAAATGCAAGCTACAAGGAGCTATTGCCTCATACTGGTCAGAATGGCCATCATTGAATAGTTTACAGATAATAAATGCTGGAGAAGGTATGGAGAAAAGGGAACCCTCCTACACAGTTGGTGGGAAGGTAAATTGGTGCAGCCACAATGGAAGACAGTATGGAGGCTTCTCAAAAACTAAAATTAGAGCTACCATATGAGATGGGGAAACAGTGGAAACAGTGTCAGACTTTATTTTTCTGGGCTCCAAAATCACTGCAGATGGTGAGTGCAGCAATGAAATTAAAAGATGCTTACTCCTTGGAAGAAAAGTTATGCCCAACCTAGATAGTATATTCAAAAGCAGAGACATTACTTTGCCAACAAAGGTCCATCTAGTCAAGGCTATGGTTTTTCCTGTGGTCATGTATGGATGTGATAGTTGGACTGTGAAGAAGGCTGAGTGCCGAAGAATTGATGCTCTTGAACTGTGATGTTGGAGAAGATTCTTGAGAGTCCCTTGGACTGCAAGGAGATGCAACCAGTCCATTCTGAAGGAGATCAGTCCTGGGATTTCTTTGGAGGGAATGATGCTAAAGCTGAAACTTCAGTACTTTGGCCACCTCATGCGAAGAGCTGACTCATTGGAAAAGACTCTGATGCTGGGAACTGTGAAGAAGGCTGAGTGCCGAAGAATTGATGCTCTTGAACTGTGATGTTGGAGAAGACTCTTGAGAGTCCCTTGGACTGCAAGGAGATGCAACCAGTCCATTCTGAAGGAGATCAGTCCTGGGATTTCTTTGGAGGGAATGATGCTAAAGCTGAAACTTCAGTACTTTGGCCACCTCATGCGAAGAGCTGACTCATTGGAAAAGACTCTGATGCTGGGAGGGATTGGAGGCAAGAGGAGAAGGGGACGACGAAGTTGAGATGGTTGGATGGCATCATAGACTCGATGGATATGAGTCTGAGTGAACTCCGGGAGATGGCGATGGACAAGGAGGCCTGGCGTGCTGCGATTCATGGGGTCGCAAATATTCAGATACGACTGAGTGACTGAACTCAACTGATGATCCAGCAATCCCACTCCTGGGTATGTATCTGGGCAAAACTGTAATTTGGAAAAGATACATGAACACCTATTTGTTCACAGCAGCACTGCTCACAGTGGAAGCAACCGAGATGTCCGTTGACGGATGGATGGATAAAGAATGCCTGGTGTAATAGACTGAAATGTGATACTCTTCAGCCATATAGAAAGAATGCAGTAATGCCATCTGCAGCAACACGGATGGACCTAGAGATTATTATACTAAGTGAAGTAAGTCAGATAGAGGCAAACACCATGTGACATCACTTATATGTGCAATCTAAAGTTTGACACACATGAACTCATCTACAAAACAGAAACAGATCACAGGCAGAGGACAGACTTGTGGCTGCAGGGTGGAAGGCTGAGGGAGGGCTGGGTTGGGAGTTCAGGATTAGCAGATACAAACTGTTATGCATGTGTGTAACTGAATCACTTTGCCATACATCAGAAACTGTTAAGTTTATAATTTTATTCAGTAGGTAATTCTATTAACGGAAGCATTGTAAATCAACTACACCTCAATAAAATAAATCTAAATAAACAAATAAGTTCCAAGAGATAGATTTTTCTCCTCTTCCTTTAATAGAATTATCTGCTGAATAAAATTATAAATGTAACAGTCAATATATTTACCCATGTAATTCTAAGAAATGTAACATTCTGGGGGCTTGTGGGCTGTGTGCATTTGCACATAGTGCTATGAATTTTTAAAAGAATATCTGAAGTGAACCAAATTCCTTCATATAAAGTTTTAGTAAATATGTTGCAAAGTCACCACACATACACAGCTCAAAGGGAAGAGTGTCCATGTCCAGGGTGCACTTCCAGGCTGATTAACACAGCCACACGCTGGGAGGAGGCCTGGATTCCTGGAGTGTGAACTGCTGAGGAGCAGATGATAAGGTCTGTATGCAGAAATCAATCTGACTCTGGTGCATGACTTTAGCTGGGTGATTCATGTGTTCCTTTTGATCAATGACCTTTAAGCAGACTTCTGAATTTCAAGGAGGGTGAGAAGGGTGTGAGGTTACTGAGGTTCCCCCATCACGAGCCCCACTATCCTCTCTGAAGACATGGAGATGCACTAAAACCCCTTTCCTGAGTTCTTCAGGGCGTGCACGATGAAACAAAGCTCTCTGGTGGGAAGAGTGGATTAGACACACAGAGATCTGAGAGCTGAAAGAACGTTAAACACCATGCAGTCCCATCTACTGAGACTGTAGGTGAGGAGCCTGAGGCCCAAGAAGGGGAAGAGATTTCCCAGCTAGTTTCTGGAAGAGGAACTCTCAGGAGCCCTGTCTCTAATCCTCTACTCATTCCTAAGCCTTCCAATCTCTGCCTCATTAATAAGATGTGACTGATAATTATCATAGCTAGTGTTTATGGACTATCCCATGCCAAATAATTTTCATTCATTGTCTTAATTAATTTCACCAACAACCTCATGAAGCTGGTCACTATTATTTTTTTCATATTATATTTTTTCCAGTTTGTTGAGATATAACTGACATAAATTGCCAACATCTGTTGGATCATCAAAAAAGCAAGAGAGTTCCAGAAAAACATCTATTTCTGCTTTATTGACTATGCCAAAGTCTTTGACTGTGTGGATCACCAAAACTGTGGAAAATTCTGAAAGAGATGGGAATATCAGTCTACTTTACTTGCCTCTTGAGAAATCTGTATGCAGGTCAGGAAGCAACAGTTAGAACTAGACATGGAACAACAGACTGGTTCTAAATAGGGACAGGAGTACGTCAAAGCTGTACATTGTCACCCTGCTTATTTAACTTATATGCAGAGTACATCATGAGAAACGCTGGGCTGGAAGAAGCACAAGCTGGAATCAAGATTGCTAGGAGAAATATCAGTAACCTCAGATATGCAGATGACACCACCCTTATGGCAGAAAGTGAAGAAAAACTAAAGACCCTCTTGATGAAAGTGAAAGAGGAGAATGAAAAAGTTGGCTTAAAGCTCAACATTCAGAAAACTAAGATCATGGCATCTGGTCCCATCACTTCGTGGCAAATAGGTGGGGAAACAGTGGAAATAGTGGCTGACTTTATTTTGGGAGCTCCAAAATCACTGCAGATGGTGACTGCAGCCATGAAATTAAAAGGCGCTTACTCCTTGGAAGGAAAATTATGACCAACCTAGACAGCATACTAAAAAGCAGGGACATTACTTTACCAACAAAGGTCTGTCTAGTCAAGGCTATGGTTTTTCCAGTAGTCATGTATGGATGTGAGAGTTGGACTATAAAGAAAGCTGAACACTGCAGAATTGATACTTTTGAACTGTGGTGTTGGAGAGGACTCTTGAGAGTCCCTTGGACTGTAAGAGATCCAACCAGTCCACCCTAATGGAAAGCAATCCTAAATATTCATTGAAAGGACTGATGTTGAAGCTGAAATGCTAATACTTTGGCAACCTGATGCAAAGAATTGACTCATTTGAAAAGATCCTGATGCTGGGAAAGATTGAAGGCAGGAGCAGAAGGGGACGACAGAGGATGAGATGGCTGGATGGCATCACCGACTCAATGGACATGAGTTTGGGTAAACTCCAGGAGTTGATGATGGACAGGCAGGCCTGGCATGCTTCAGTACACGGGGTCGCAAAGAGTTGGACACAACCGAGCAACTGAACTGAACTGAACTGACATAAAGTGTTGCATTAGTCCAAGGTCCACAGCTTAATGATTTGGTATATGTATAAAATGCAACAATTACTACAGTAAGTTTGAATAACATCAGTCACTCACATAGTTACAAAATATTTTTCTTGTGATGAGAACTTTTAAGATCTACTCTGTTAGAGACTTTCAAATAAACAGTATGGTGCTGTTGTCTATGGTTACCATGTTGTACATTTACAGCCTCAAGTTATTTATCTTGTAACTGAAAGTTTTTGTATTTTGACCACTTTGAAGCTAGTGCTATGATGTGTGCCTAATTGCTCAGTTGTGTCTGACTCTTTGCGATCCCATGGACTGTAGCCCGCCATGGGATTTTCCTGGCAAGAATACTGGAGTGGATTGTCATGCCCTCCTCCAGGGGATCGTCCCAACTTAGGGAAGGAACCCAGGTCTCCCGCATTGCAGGCAGATTACTGCCTGAGCCACCAGGGAAGATGATTATATATTATGAAGCTGGTACTATGTGGAGAAGGAAATGGCAACCCACTCCAGTACTCTTTCCTGGAAAATTCCATGGATGGAGGAGCCTGGTAGGCTACAGTCCATGGGATCT